>CAJQZJ010034182.1:3761531-3791615 GCA_907164525.1 Lophiomys imhausi
GAAGAAGAAGAAGAAGAAGAAGAAGAAGAAGAAGAAGAAGAAGAAGAGACATATAAAATAAAGAAATGTTATAAAGGTGAAAAAATTTAATCAAATAATAAAATATAATGGAAAATATATTTAACTTAGAAAATACTTTTCAAACATAGGGACACAAGACTTTATTATTCATATGACAAGAAGTTTACAGGCCGGCTAGCATGACATCCAAAGCAGAGATGAGATCTTGTGTCAAATAAAGTAGAAAGCAAGAACAAAACTTGAATTTGTATTCTGGATTTCACACATACACTGCCAAGCATTAGCCTATAAACACACAAATGTGTCATATACACTTGAAAACAAAACCTAAAAAATATGTCAGAAAGGCGGGAGCTAAAAAGAAACAGTGATATAACTGTTTATAGAGTTTAAATTTCTGAAAAAATTTCTAAAATTAAGTACCAGAGGAAATAATTTGACTTAATAACAATACTTTTATGACACCAAGTTTCTCAACTTTCAAAGATAAATCAGTCTTCTTATTCCAGAAAATCTTCCCATTCCAGAAATTAAGGCAGAATCAAAGAGCTTTTTGTCTATGTGGTTATTATGTGTTTGCATATTTAGTGAAATTTCAATAATAACATGAATTAAATTTTGATACATGTTCAAATAAAGTTCTGGGCTTTCTATTTTTAACCTATTCTGATTATTATATGGATGTCAGTTAGACACACACACACACATTTAAACTTATAAATGCTTGAATACAAATGCTGTGTTTTGCGAAATAACTTAAATATTCTGATCTTGTCACCAATAAAGATGTCTGGGGAGAATCTTCCGTAGCTAAATATTGGACAGAAGGCTTCCAAAAAAAATCCAGTGACTGCTGTCAGAAAGCAATTAAGCTGAAGAAATGGCATTAGGGGAAAGCAGATGTCAGATTAAAGACAGGCTTCTAATTTTCATTCAGTCAAGGCCCACTGGTCTTTCATTTTCTAATAAACAAAAGATTGACCAACACCTGTCTCTTCCACCATCCAGTAGGCTGTTTATTTGGTGAGAAATAGCAGCACCAGGAATAGTTTAGCTCTATTCCTCATATTCTGTGTTCATTTCTAATTAAGGTTGAAAGAAAATCTAAGAACTTGAAATGCAGAATCTTTTTTAGGTTTAATTTCACAGACATTGTAATATGATTTTATAGTCTTAAAAATAACACTTACAATCACTCTACAGTAGCTTATGCCTTGGCAACCAACATTGTTTAGTAGTAACAACTACTTCTTCAACTTTATTCCAGCTTCTTGTTGATCAAAGCAAAGTCCTCCCTTTCTCTATAACAAAAATTATCAAAACACTAAGAATATACATAACAGTGATCACAAAATCATATTTTTATTAATTTCTTATGGAAAAAATAAATCCACGAAAGACAAGGGTCAAGAACACATTTTAAAATTATATATTTTATCATCACTAGCATCCTGAATTGCGTGGGTGTATTTAGTATACCATAATTTCATCTCAGGTTTTCATTCTCACACCTTCTTTGTCAAAATGTGTAGAGGACTTTATCTCCTCTCTGACACTTAAAAAATGCCTTGCTGTTCTTCAATTTAAGTATTCACTTCTCCATATGGTCTGCTTATCCTGATAAACTCATCCACACATTATAAAATAATTGTAACCATGGCAAACCATTCATATCTCTGTAGTTAGGGTTATGCCAGCATTTTATGTGCACTGACCCTTTTTCAATTCCAGGGTTTTATCACTGCACAGGCAATTTGTTTTAAATCTGCTTGTAGGTGAATAGGAATGGTATGTCGTGCTGTAGTTTGCCTGATAGATCATTTTTGTTCACAAATGTGTGTGTGTGTGTGTTCTTTTTCTTAAATCATTCTTTTAGGAAATAAAAATAAGACAATCTCTCTACTTTCTGGTTGGCATTTTGAGCCAAAGCAATGAAATTTATAAAAATAAAACAGAATTAAACATAAAGTATTCTCATAAGATCCCTAGAAGTGTAGCCAGTCAAGACCATAATTAAAAGGCCAGACTAAATGGCAAGTTTGGGAAGTATATTCTTGCATAAAAGAAGCATATTTTGATTTTGAATTCATTTAATTTATATTGGGAAATTTTGACTCCATTACATGACCACATTTGCAACACCTATTTTTGCAATCACTCTTGTTCCTGTGATTTACTTCAAAATCACATTATCAGGTACAACTTTGAAAAGGATCCCATATACTAAGGAACAAACAATATCCAATATCGTATTTGAGTGTACTCTATTCTGAGAACTCCCTTGTTCTCCTTGTTCAAGAACCCCTGGGTCATTCTCTCTTTGTCCTTAACACAACTAAATATTTCACATCTGCAAACAACATGCCCACCCCATGGAGAAAAGAGATGGTCATCCTGTCAACAATCACACTTGCTCTTTAGGACCCACCTTTGTTATGTTAAATTACAATTAACAATGTTATATTTACAGGATATTAATTTATATGTATACTCTTAATGCAATAAACAAGAGTCATTGCAAAACAGGAGCTGCAAATGTGGTCATGTAATGGGGTAAAATATTTCCAGTACAAGCTAAATGAGTATAAAATCAAAAAATACGTATGGTTTTATAATGAACATATATGGCACTCATTTGTATATTGAACACATATACCCAGAACTTTCGACAAGTGTCTCTACTAATTTTATGCTTCAAGGATCTCATGTTCTCATGTTAGAGGTAGAAAAGAAAAAAACTAAAATAAGTCAATAAAATTTTTATCTACAATATTTAGTGTTCTCACTGTTCTAAAATAAACTGATTGAATATAAATTAGTTCATCAACTAACGCAAAAGTTGAGTAACTTTTATTTTAGTGCTATTCTTATTCAATCCATGTAGAAGTTACACCTAGTCATTACTAAAATTTGTAATTATTTGACTCATTTCTCTTCATTTTGTGAATTATATTTTACTACGTTGTCCCAACCCAGAAACTCAGAGTGTAAATTTAAGAAAATGTTCCTACTCAATGATATTGGACTTGAACAGTGAAAAATAACCAAGTGTTTGAAATGAAAAGTCAATGCTCCCAATTTTGGTGGTAGAAGTATTTAATACTGTTAGGCACCAGAAAAGTTGATGTAAAACTGAATATATTTGTATATTTTGCCAATAATTATCACCACTGAGTATTCAGTACCTATATTCCTACTATACCTCCCACCCTTTATAAACAAAATTGTGTTTACCTAGACATGTAAGTTTTGGATTATATATAAGAAAATGACATAAACAAATAAGTCTGTTATGAGTGTAACAGAGGCCCTGTCAGAGATGCTAAAGACTGTGCAGTCCATTCTCAGAAAGTATAGTATCCATAAATTAAACAAAAATAAAATAAATATTTAGGTAGTTTTAGAATAAAGATCTATTCACTATCCCCTGATAGAAGGAAAAGGAAAATTACTATACAAATTTCTTTGTTGTTATACAACAATTCATACAAGAAAAAAGACTCTTTTTTTTCTTTTATTGAAAATAGATTCTATTCTCTCACAATACATCCTAATTATGGTTTTCCTACCTCCACTCCTCCCAGTTTTTCCTCACTTCTGTTTCATTCACTTTCTATTAGAAAAAAAAGACATCTAAGAGATAATAAAATATAAGAAAAATAAAATATAATGAGATAAAACAAAAACTGACACCACAAACTAACAGAAAGAAAAGAGCCCAAGAGAAAGCATAAGAATCAGAGACACTCTCATTTACACACTCAGTAATCCTATAAAAACACAGTTTAGGATTTTTTGGATTGTTTTTATAGGATTACTATAATATATACAGAGAGGACCTGGTGCAGAACTGTGGGGCCTTGTTTTTGATTCTTTAAACTATGTAAATTCATATGGACTTTGCTCCTGTTGATTTACAAGATCTGTTCTCTAAATCCCCTCTGGCTATTATACTCTTTCTGACTCTTTTTCCACAGTGGGCTCTGAGCTCTGAGGGAAAGGATTTTGTGGAGACACCCCATTTAGAGTTGAATGTTCCAAAGTATCTCTCTATATACATAATGTCTGACCATGGGTCTTTATATTTAATCCAATCTGCTGCTGCTGATTGCTGAACAAGGCACTGATCAATGAGTATAGCTGAATGTCATTAGGAGTCATTTTATCACTATGTTTTTTTTCTTTTGTCTTGTTTTGCTTTGCTTTTGAGACCAGTAGTATTTTGTTTTAGCCTAGGATGTGGAATATTTAGTCTCTAGTTCCTGATAATTGAAGCAGTGT
Source organism: Lophiomys imhausi (assembly GCA_907164525.1). NCBI lineage: Eukaryota > Metazoa > Chordata > Mammalia > Rodentia > Muridae > Lophiomys > Lophiomys imhausi. The sequence continues at coordinate 3,765,834 of CAJQZJ010034182.1, forward strand.
CGGGTATGGGTTCCATCTTGTGGAATGGACCTCAAGTCAAATCACATATTGGTTACTCCCACAAGCTTTGTACCACCATTGTCCTAGCTTACAGAACACCATTGTAGATGAAAGGGTTTGTAGCTTGCTTGGTGTTTACATTATTATTTTGTTATCATGCAAAGTATCTTCCTGTAACAAAGATACTAGAACATAGAAATGAAGGCTCTAAATGGGCATCAGCTCAATTTCTCCATGTTTAATGAGTTGTGTAGGTGTTATCTTCAACAACGGGGACTTGCTGTCAGTTTGTAGAGAAAAACCTATTGTCTTGGCAACAGAGGAATTTGCTTGGGTTTCATAAGACCCTTCAGTTAACAACTAAATTCAGTGTAACCCAATCCCACTTTCTGGAAGCTTTATTTGGTGAAAAGAGGAAGCCAGATGAGACTCTTTTTTGTTTGTTTGTTTGTTTGTTTTGTTTTTTGTTTATGTATTGCTTCAAGTTACATCTCCAACACAGTGCGCTCATTCCACCCCTCCAACCCTCTCCTCCCTCTCCCACCCTTCGCACTCCTCTGATGTGGAGTGTCCCTACACATCTGCCTCTCTCAGCTCAGCAGTCATATGCAGGCTAATAGCTTTTTTTTGCACTGGGGGCCAACATGGTGGCACTCCTAGGGCAAATTATCCCCTCAATATGTAACAAATTCTATGTTCCTGATCCCTTTGGTGTATTGGTTGTAGGATAGCTATCCTGTACTATCTGGCTAAAATTATAGGTGAGTAGATGCCATGTGCATCTTTCTGAGTCTGGGTTAGCTCACACAGGATGAGCTTTTCTAGTTCCATCCATTTGGCTGCAAATTGCATGATTTCCTTGTTTCTGATAGCTGAGTAGTATTCCATTGTGTAGATGTACCACAGTTTTTTAATCCATTCTTCTGTTGAGAGACATCTGGATTGGTTCCAGTCTCAATTCTTTGGTGATTTCTTTTAGATTACCTTCATATACTTATATATTTTAGAAAATTTCACAGTATTAAGTTTTTATATTACTCCTTAAACATCCCTTCATTTTAGTGGTTTCTTCCCATATTCCCTCACTCCATCTTCTCTTCTCTCCCCTCCTCACTTTATCTTCCCAAAGAAGCAAGATTCTCATACAAAATTCAATGGCAGTTAAACATGAATGGAGAATATGAAGATAGCTATGATAACGATAGGAATCTCAGCCAGAGCACATTGGGAATATAAGGAGAATTTCCTGATGATAAATTCTCTTTTACAACAGATTCACCAGTGGCATAGGAGATGGCTCAGGCAGTAAAGTAATTTCTTGGCAACCATGAGTAACTGATTTTGATGCCTAGCACCCACATAAAAGCCTAAGTGTAAGCCATATACTCACAAACTCAGTGCTGGCATGGTCAAAAGAGGTAAACCCTTGGAATTAATTGGCCAGTCTATCTAAGCTTATTGACAAGAGACAGGTACAATAAAAGACCCTATCTTAAAAACAAAGAGAAGGGTAGACTGCACTTGAGACCTCTGACCTACAGATTCACACATGCACCCCCTAAACACACACATAACAAAACAAAACTCATGAGTTCTAGATCATTTTGAAGTATGTGGAATGGTTTTCTTTTCTTAAAAATGCCTAAAGCTATAGCACTAAAATTTTAATAGTAATGGTTATGCAATAATAATGATGATGATGATGATGATGATGGGGAGGAGGAGGAGGAGAAGGAGGATCTGGGCATTTCACAGAGAACTCACTAAATTGTTAACAATTTGAAAAATACTTGTAATTGTTTCAGCTCTGAATATCCAGAAAAAATATATCTAATATTAACTGTTGTCATCTACTTGCTCTCATCAATATTAACATTAGTTATAGCCTCTCTATACTCTTTGCCTACCAAGAGTATTTCAATGACCCATCTTCTAAGATGGAACCAACACTTATTTATAATAATACTATCAAATTCAACTGAAAATCTAATACTATAATGCATTGAGTCACTTCTGTATAAATTTATATAAATTATTTATAAATAATTCATAGTATTAAGGTTTTTTAAAAAATAATTATGCTTTTTCTATATGAGCCCAGCCCAAACTGAATTGGATACCACAGAGAATTTATTAAAGCTGGTGAAGAAAACATGGGCACTGGAATATATCGTGGATGTTTCATGCTCTGAGCTTTTTGGCCTCTACACACTGAAAGACAATTGAATTTATATTTTTGGGGAGTGGTTGCGTGCGTGCGCGTGCGCGCGCGCGCGTGTGTGTGTGTGTGTGTGTGTGTGTGTGTGTGTGTGTGTGTGTTATGTCTATATCCCAAATAAATAGAAACTGCCATCTGAAATGTCTTGTCATTTACAAAATTCTAGAACATGTCACATTGCTTTGGTTTTGATAGCAGGAATACAATAAGTAAACTTTAAATATTAGTAAAGAAAATTAATCATTCAGCTCTTTCCATACAAAAAAAATTGAGTGCATGCATGACATGAATGTAATAGAAGTGTATGGCTCTGTGTGTGCATGTGTGTCATGGAGGACATCAGGAGTCCTTCACTATCACACTCCACCTTATACATACTCTGATGTATTCATTTGAGAAAGGATACTTCACTGAATGTGAAACAGGGTAGCAGCCACCAAGCCCCAAAATACTTCTGTCTCTACACTACTAGCACGTGGATTGTATGAGTGAATGCAGCTATGCCTGGCTTTTTACATGAGCTGAGAAGAGAACTCAGGACCTTACTCACTAAGCCATTTCTCCAGTCCAAGTATTTTTTGTTTTGTTTTTGAGAGTAACCGATGGGTGCCCAAGTCTCTGTTTTCTGCAACCCACAATTCTTCAAAGTGCATAAAATGAGATACTGTGCAAAGCTCAGCCCCCATGGGACAACTTTATCACACTCCCTGATCTTGTGGTTCAGGGATTATTTAGGAGGAGGCTAAAGAAAGATTGTAAGAGCCAAAAGTGGTAGATTACTATAAGGAGTGTGTTCTGGATACAGTATGGACAGCTATATATATGAACTCATAGTAGTTATGACAATAGGTAGAAAACCTGTAAAGGATCAAGTCAAACCAAATCTCAACCTGGAGAAAGGACTTGGCACCAAGTCCAACCTGTAGTTGAGGAGCTATTGCCAATTGATAGCTTCTGGGAAAGGGAGTGTTGGTTTTAATTAAGAGTGAAGCCCCTGGTGAGTTGACCATTGTTCAGTGAAAGTCACATTCAAAAACATATGAGCAGGACAAATTAGGATTAATATTTTGTTTGTTAGAGAATACATGGGGCTGCACAGATGGCCCATCAAGAAAGAATACTTAGCATTCTTGCAGAGGAACCAGATTCAATTCCCAGCTTCCATATGGAGGCTTAATCCACATTTATCTCCAGTTCCAGTGATTCCAACATCCACTTCTCATCTCCATTCCTGCTTCATACTACATTTCCTGAAAATGTATAAATGCAGGCAAACACTCATATATATAAACTAAAAATATATTTCAAAAAAAGAGGACACAGTACTGAACATGTAGGGAAGCAAGAGGGGGAATCTAGGGAGAGTTGAAAGAGGGGGTGAAAATGACTGAAACACATTGTTCAAAACTCTCAAAGAATTAATCATATATAAGCACCTTGTTGGTCATGTATCCTCTCTTTTTTCTTGGAGTATCATTTTCATTCTTCACATGATATCATTTAATATGGAAAGATTCATTCTGATGTAAACTTGGTTTGGCCTTTATTTCTTGTGAGGTTAGTCTTTTATCCATGTTGTAGTATATATCTACAAATACACACACATATGTATCAACATTTTTACATTTATACTATATATGTATAAAACATATATTGTGCCTATATACAATGCAGCATTCACTACACACACACACACACACACACACACACACACACAAATTTAGAAGACACACAATATTTGAAAACCTGTATGTATGTATACACAAAACAAAACTCACAAAACATTATAGATATTGAATTTCTGATTAATATGACTAAAATATTGGCTTTATGGAAAATAGGAGCTCTTGCTACTCAAAATATAATCCAAGGTGGGTTGAGAGATTAAGTAAAAATAAAACCATAATAAAGAAGCAAGTATTGATTGACATTCTTCTTTTCATGTGGGAGAACTGTTGAGTTTAAATAGATTAAACCTGACCTCAACCAGGGCTTAGCCATTGATTTACTCAGAGACTATCTATTAACTATGCTCTGGAAGAGCACAGGCACAGACAGAGGGAAATTGGGAGATGCCTTGAGATAAGAGGGCCCTGAGACAGACATCTAAAATTTCCACACTGTTATGTAGATAATTCTTTCCATTTTGGTATTAAATGGAGAAATACAAATAATGACCAAAAATAAAGGTAATTCATTAGTAAATAGTGATGTGAAAAATATGTAATTGTGGATAATTGGGAAGACCTGTAGTAAACTTCAAAGAAATTGTAACAAATTCAGCCTTCACAACTAGCATTTACCCACATAAATCATTCTCTATGTAAGGTTTAGTGTGAGTCTCTTGTAACTGACAAACTACTTGATCTAAAAAATACACTTATCCTGGGGCATGCCATTTCCTTTTGGTAACTCTATCGAGCTTTCATATAGAATCCTTCATTATTTCTGAAGTGAAAGTGTAGAGGTCAAATACATCTCAGACTCCTTTTCGTTGAAGTTACCAAGGTAACCTTCTACCATGGGAAATTTGGGAAAGATTATTTTATTTTGTGTATTACTGTTCATAATAAGTAAATATCAAAACGATATCTTTGTGGAAAGGACAGAGAACAACATAAAGAATTCATATCTCCTCTGTTGCTTTTCACAAAACAGAGTGTTCTAAGAGTGTGAAAATACATCAGGGAGGAAACAACAGACCGTCAAATTGAAGATGCTGCTGTGCTTTGGTACCATGTGTTAGGTTTGTGATGGAAGGGACTTCAGGAGCTTCGGCTTCCCCATAGGACCCCAGGACATGTCCCTGGGCTATGTGAGCCATTCCTTGAATTCAACTTCCTCAAGACTTAATACTTTAACATCTTCTGTTTTTCACATAAGGACAAAGGCTAAGAGATTATGTCACCCGTGATGTGCAGTTGCCCTGGTGATTCTTATATTACACAGGCCAAGTTTTTCCAGCTAAATAACACCATTTACAGCCTCCCTTTACCCATGTTCACTCCATGACCCCTTTCCTAGGCCAAACCAGATGAAGTCATGGTGAAGATTAAGTTAACTGTTTACTTTCCTGCTTATTGTATGTCCTAATCAGTGTTCTATTGCTTGAAGAGACAGTTACCATAACCACAATTTCTTTTAAATTTTTAATTAATTAATTATTTTTCACTATATCCTATCACAACTTTCCTTCTCTGAGTCCCTTCCTCTCTCCTCCCCTCTCTCCTCCCATCCCCCACTTCTCCCTTTCTTTTCAGAAAAAGAGAGGTCTCCCCAAGGTATCAACCAGCCTTGGCATATCAAGTTGCAGTAGAACCAGGCACATCTCCTCCTATGGAGGCTAGACAAGATGTCCCATTTAAGGGAAAGTAATCTAAAGGCACACAACAGAGTCAGAGACAGCCTCCCCTCCTGTTTCTCATAAAGGAAAACATTAAATTGGAGAATGTTTACAGTTTCAGAGGTTTAGTAAATTATCCACATGGTGAGAAACATGGTGACTTATGACCAGACATGGTGCTGGAGAAGCTGAAAGTTATACATCCATATCCTCAGGCAGCAGGAAGAAAGCAAGCCAAAGCAAACCTCAAAGCCACTTGCAATGGCACACTTCCTCCAACATGACCACACCTACTCCAAACAAGGCCAGAGATCCCAATAGTGCCATTCTCTGGTAACCAACTATTCAAATCTATGAGCCTAGAGGGCTCTATAGAGAATTATTTCCAGTCTCTAATACAATCTCAGACATCAGTCCTGTTTCTTAAATTGGAACTTGTATGTCTTTCATGACAGTTGGCTAATACTTTCCATGTCCCTCACCTCTAAACTTCTAGTGTCTTTCACCTTCCCTATTACCTTCTTCTCCCTTACCATACCCTCATAGGGTCCATCCCTTTTGAAAATATGGTTTTAGCATCTCCTTCCTCTTGTACTATCCAGAGATACTCTCTACAGCTTTGGGATCACCTTTTCTAATCTCTAAAAATAGAAGTAACTGTAAGTGATTTAATCCCACCCTTCCCTTAGATTATATATCTTGATTTCTCATCCACGCTTAACTATTTTCAACTACCAGAGGGCTAATGTGTCTTAGCTGCAAACTCCTACTTTAGCGAAAGTGTTGTAGGGTCCGGCAAAAATCAAACCCCTAGGACATACCAAGTTTTTTTAACCAAAGCAAATTTATTCATTTGAATAGCAAACTGACTGGCCAGGACACAGAGCACACTCAGGTGAACAGACTCAGGAGCTGATACTGTGACCCCTGACTCTTCTGGGTGAGCAGGTTTTAAGCTTGAAAACCACATACAACATTCATAAGATAGCATTACAAGATCAAGAACCATAAGCAAGTGGGCCATCTGAGATTACACAAGAGGAAACAATAGCAAGTTGGCTTTATGAAAATAGATTTCCGGGAACAGGAAGTAAGAAATGAGCCTTAGTTGTTGCATTAGAAACACAGAAGAAAGAGGGGGGTAGAGAGAGAGGGATAGACAGAGAGAGAGAGAGCAAACAAATGAACACACCTGCAGCTTTGCCTTGACTGTAAATGACTCCATCAAATAACTCCCTGTCTTAAATTTGCATGACTCACACCAAGCTTCATCCTTTCAATAGGAAACATATATTGTGTTGTCAGGCAATATTTTATGATTCATGTCCTCTTTGTTTCTCAGAAGTTGCTGAGGGTCCCAGACACTCCAAAATCTATTGATTTTGTTGTTACATTTAGACTTCAAAGGAATATATTGCCTAAACTGAAGTACTATAAAATATTAGTGGTGTGATTTAACAACAAAAAAGATATGGAAAGGTAATAAGATTTGGAAAAATGAAATAAGAAAATTAAGCATCTTTCGACTGTGAAAATATTATTGATGCTCAATATATATCTATCTTCTTTTCATACAATGGACATTTTAATGCAGGCTCAGTGAGGGTAAATGCAACTATTTAACATATATATATATATATATATATATATATATATATAAAACCTAATTAAGAAGCACTGAAATTAAGAATTTTTAAATATATAAACAATGAATTTTCTCATCTCATATTTACAAGAATGTTTATCTTAAGGTTATTTTTTAAAAATATTGATCAAAGATATATAGCAATTAAACTTATTCAAATCTTAAGTTACATGTTAATCTAATTCTCTTTATGTAGTGGTATAATCTTTTTAACATTTATTTATTACTTCAAGTTACATCTCTATCACAGTCCCCTCTCCCTACCCCTCCCTGTCCCACCCTCTCACCCTCTCCCACCTATCCTACTCCTCCACTGTGGGGTGCCCCCACATATGAGCCCCCTCAGTTCATCAGGCGTTTGGGAGATAAGAGCTTGCTCTTGCACTGGGGGCCTACATGGCAGCTCCTTAAATCTATAAATTAATGGATTATAATATTTTTACTTTGTGTATCTTTCAAATATCTTAGCATGGAAGATTAAGTCAAAATTATCAAAAGGGGGGGCTGTAGTCACAATAGGCAAAATATTTGTTGTAATTTTTGTTGTTGTTTAAAACTTGGCTATCTTATTTTCTACATCTATTATGATTGAAAGTTTTGCTCATTGTAGTAGTCTGGGCTGGCATTTGTGGTCTCTTAGAGTCTGTACCATATCTGTCCAGGTCCTCTGACTTCTCCATAGAGAAGCCAGGTGTAATTCTAATAAGTCTGTCTTTATATGTTACTTTGTCTTTATTTCTTGCAGTTTTAATGTTTTCTTTGTTCTATCAATTTAGTGTTTTGATTATTATGTTCTGAGGGACTTCCTTTACTGCTTCCGACCATTTGGTGTTCTGTATGCTTCTTATACCTTGATAGGCATCTCCTTCTTTAAGTTAGGGAATTTTCCTTCTTTGATTTAAAAAAAATATATATTTTCTGTGCCTTTGACCTGGGTTTCTTCTCCTTTTTCTATTCCTATTTGTTTACTATTTCAGTTTTCATGAACCAGGGAGTGTGGGGCCTAAAAATGAGGTGAACTAAAGTCTCATACAATTGTCACTTTTATTCAAATAATTAGGAAATTATATCTGAGGATTAAGAAGAATCATATGAGTTCATTCACATGTGGCAAAACATGTTTTTATATAAAGGCATATGAATAATAACTGTTCAAATAAACTCCCTCCTATCTGCTACACCTGGGAAGAGTACTAAAACACATTCCAAGAACAATTCTGTGCTTTGAAGAAACTGAGAGCATAAAACTCTTTGTGGAGTAATTTTAATCCAGCAACATGGTTACTTTGGCTGGAATACAGAAATTTTTTTTAGTCTGAGAAGAGAGAGGCAAGCAGATCACTAATTTTAAGGCCAGCCTGGTATAAAGCAAGTTAAAGAAAAACTTAGGTACAGGTATGGGGGTACATGCCTTTAATCCCAGCACTTAAGAAACGGAAACATGGGGGATACAAGATGGCAGCGGCCCACACAGACCCATTTTGAATGCGGGGAAAACAGCCATAAAGCCACAGAGTTATAAGACGCTGAGCAACAATCTGAGCCACTCGAACCCACTGGGTTTCACCCAGCTAACCAGGGACCATTAAAAGTCCCTGGGCAGGACTCTCTTCCCCTCTCTCAGACACTCAGCAAAACAGACCTGCTGAATCCGGGAATCGGGAATCCTCACAAGGAGAGAGACAGGGTAAGATCAAATACCAGCAGACAGGTCCTAACCCCAGACAGGGTTACTCACCAGCCTCCTGGGCCCCTAGATTAAATCCACAGCAGCGGGACTGAGCGGCCTGTAGGATGGGACAGCAGCACAGCACAGTGGCCAGTGGGCCCCGGGCATTTTGGAAAGCACAGGCATATTTGTCCTTCCCCAGAGGGGTGTTGGACATGCATACAGGCCCCTTTATTAGATTTATGGTCACTGAGAAAAACATTGCAGCTGGACAGAGCAGCGAGACACACTTCCAGCAACAGGTTACACAGCAGCTCGACTGCTGTATACTGGAAATTGGAAGACAGTGGCCCCAATTGCCTCTATCCAAAGTCAGCTCCATACAGACAAGGGGGGAGCTGTGAGAGTTGCAGATAGGTGGGTGGCCAGGTTGGAAGGCAGATTTGTTCTCCACAGGGTCCAAGCCCTGGGCAAATTGGGGGGTTAATATCAGACTCTTTTGTTAGTGCTGGCCCTTCCAGTGGAAACCAGAGCTTAAGCATATATAGTTCTACCCCTGGAACAGTGAGGTTTTAGCTTGGGGGACACTGCTGAGTGACTCACCATAAGGGCGTAGAGTCAGTCCTTTCAAGACTATAGGAGGCAGTATCAACCTCCAAACTTGGGATCTCCAGAGTCCACAATCTGTGCCTTGACACACAGGACCATACCAGCAGAGCAGCTGCAGACTGAATACTCAGTGTCCAACATAGAGAGCTCTGACTTGTAAGCAGTGAAACAATCTTGGACCATTCCTCATTTTCTGGGAGTGGGTTGCACCAGCTCACAGTGCTTCTGGCTATTAGATTCACATTGACCCTGAGAATCCCCTGAGAGCAGCTGGGGAGGACCACAGACACGGTCCTGACACGTATGATGCAGAGGAGCTACAACCCGACCAATAGTCTGTGGTCTGCCAACATGCACTGTCATCTATATGAAGACCAGTTGGATCCCAGGAACCTACAGGAACACATCCCACCACAACCCTTCAACTGAGTCCCCAATTAGGACAAAACCTGAAGGGGTGAGCTCTGGGAGACACTGAGAACCACCACACAAGGCCCCATCCAGCCTGTGGAAAGCTACAGATCACCAAGCAATACGACTGCTATACCAAAGTGCCCCCCTTGGCAACAAACCCAGAAGGCACCAGGAACAAACAGCTAAGAACAACCAAATGGCTAAAGGTCAGCAAAACACAGAAACAACAAAAGTCAGGGAGATATGACTCCAACAAAATACAACTATGCTAGTACAGCAAGCTCTGACCACTCCACCCCAGCTGAAACACATGAAAACAATGACAATTCTACATTCTGGAAAGTGATAGAGTCCTTTCAAGAAGAATTTAAATCTATTAAGGAATTCAAAAAGTCCACAATTTTACAAGCAAAGGAATGGAGAATACCATTAGAGAGCTCCAAGCCAAAGTGGCTCAATTTGAACAGGAAAGAGACAAGGCAATGAAGGGTTTAAAAGATATGAAAGATTTCCAGGTAAAGACAAGCAAATTGGAGCAGGAAATGTATAAAATGAATAAAATCTTTCAAGGCATGAAACTAGAAATGGAAGCAATAACGAAAACACAGTCAGAGATAAGAATGAAAGTGGAGAAGCAAGGGAAGAGAACAGGAACTACAGGCATGAGTATTAAAAATAGGATACAAGAGATAGAAGACAGGATCTCAGGCATGGAAGATTCGATGGAAGAAATCAGTACAACAACCAAAGAAAATGAGAAAGCTAAAAAAGTTCTCACCCATAACATCCAAGAAATCAAGGACTCAATGAAAAGACGGAACCTAAGAATTAGAGGCATAGAGGAAAGAGAAGACTCCCAACTCCAAGGTCCAGAAAATATCTTCAACAAAATCATCAAAGAAAACTTCCAAAACCTAAAGAAAGAGATGCCAATAAAATTCCAAGAGGTATACAGAACACCAAACAGATTAGATCAGAAAAGAAACTCCTCTTATCACATAACAATTGAAACCCCAAAAGTACATAACAAGGAAAGATTACCAAAAACTGTAAGAGAAAAAGGTCAAGTAACATATAATGGCAGACCCATTAGAATTATACCTGACTTCTCAGAAACTCTAAAAGCTAGAAGGGCCTGGACAGAAATGTAACCTATCTTTGAAATTATTATTTAACTCTTATTTATTTATTACTAAATTCACTTATAATAAATACCAACAATTTCTTAACTATTAATCTTATAAATTCCTACAACCCCTTTAACCTATCCACTAAACCTATTGATAATTATAACAACTACTTTCATAACCTTTTAGAATGATACAGTCTCTGGGGCAGGTCCTCAGTCATCAGGAACACAGTCTTTGTTGTAGATTCTTTAATGCACTTAGCAGTCCTTTTTCTGGATCTCTCAGATGCAGATTCGTCAGGGTAAGTTGGTTATTGCAGTCTCACCTTAAATAAGGCTTCATGCTTTCTTCTCTGTGGAAGGCCCCAGCCATCTGCAGGCCAACTTACTTCTTTTGAATCAGGAACTCAGCTGCTCTGCCTCAGTCCTTAAAGCCAGGCAGTTTCCCTTAGGCCACTGATTGGACAGATCAAACCCCTCCAGGCAAAAGCTGAGCCACAGGGTCCAGTCCTTGGCCTTTTGGTGTCTTGCTCAGGCTTTCTTTGCTCACCAGCTTCTTTCTGCTTCAGGGAGAGAGCTAGCCATCAATGGCCAGTCCTTTTTTCAGCAGGACTCTTGGAGCTCTCTAGCATCAGGGGCCCCTTCTTCTTTCTGGGCTCCATACACTGTCCTTAAATAGGAGGAACTCTGTTTCAGCTTAATTTGGGCTCCGCCCACTTAGCAGCTGAAAACAATGTCAGGCCAGATACTTTGTTTCTTCAAGTCTATTGAGTCTTTCCTGTTTTCCTGACTTCAACCTTGTTTTTCAGTCTATTGGGTCTTTCCTGTTTTCCTGACTTCAACCTTGTTTTTCAGTCTATTAAGTCTCCTGTTTGTTTCCTGTTTTTAGTCCACATGCTGATAATGCTCTTCATGCCCCGAATTAAGAGACAGTATCAGAAACCCCCATATATTTTCTAAATCTAATTTATATAACCCCTACACAGAAATCCTACAACTCTGAGAGAAAATAGGTGCCCAGCCAGACTGCTATACTCAACAAAACTCTCTATCAACATAGATGGAGAACACAAGATATTCCATGACAAAATGAAATTTAAACAATATCTACCCACAAATCCAGCCATACAGAAGATCCTAGAAGTAAAACTCCAACCCAGAGAAGATAATTACACTCAAGAAAACAGAGGAAACAGAAAACTCCACAGCAACTAAACCAAAAGAAACACAGAACCACCACCTACACCAAAATAATGGGAAATAACAACCTCTGGTCACTAATATCCATCAACATCTATGGACTCATCTCCCCACTAAAAAGACACAGGTTAACAGATTGGATCCATAAACAAGACCCATCATTTTGCTCCATACAAGAAACACAAATCACTAACAAAGATAGACGTCACCTCAGAGTAAAGGGATGGGAAATGGTTTTGCAAGAAAATGGACCCAGGAAGCAAGCTGGAATAGCCATCTTAATATCAAACAAAATAGACTTCCACTGAAGTAAATAAAGAAAGATAGAGAAGGGCATTACATACTCATTAAAGAGTATATTCATCAAGAGGACATCTCAATATTGAACATCTATGACCTAAATACAAAGGCAAATACATTTGTAAAAGAAACTCTTCTAAAACTTAAATCACACATCGATCCCCACACATTAGTAGCGGGAGACTTCAACACCCCACTCACAATAATGGACAGATGATCAAGAAACCAAACAGAGAAATAATGAGCCTAACAGAGCTCATGAACCAAATGGGCTGAACAGATTTCTACAGAAAATTTTACCCAAACAAAAAAGAATACACCTTTTTCTCAGCATCATATGGAACATTCTCCAAAATTGACCATATAGTCAGACACAAAGAAAGCCTCAACAGATAAAAGAAAATTGAAATAACCTCTTATATCTTATCAGACCCCCATGGAATAAAGCTGGTTTCAACAACAACAGAAACAACAGAAAGCCTACACACACATAGAAATTGAACAACTCTTTACTGGATAACTACTGGGTCAGGGAAGAAATAAAGAAGGAAATCAAAGACTCCTTAAAATCCAACAAAAATGAAGGCACAACATACCCAAACCTATGCGTCAAAATGAAAGCTGTGCTATGAGGAAAGTTCATAACACTAAGTGCCTTCAAAAAGAAAGTTATGACAGCTCAAATTAGAGAATTAACAGCTAAACTGAGTGAATTGGAAAAAAAGAAGCAAACACACTAAAGAAGAGCAGAGGGCAGGAAATCATCAAACTTAGGGCTGACATCAACAACTTAGAAACAAAAAGAATGATACAAAGAATCAATGAAACCAAGAGTTGGTTCTTCGAGAAAATAAACAAAATAGACAAACCCTTAGCCAAATTAACTAAAAGGCAGAGGGAAAAAACTCAAATCAACAAAATCAGAAATGAAAAGGGAGAACTAACAACAGACATTGAGGAAATTCAGAGAATATGTGGGTCCTACTTTAAAAATCTATACTCCACCAAATTTGAAAACTTAGGTGAAATGGACAATTTTATGATAGATTCCACCTACCGAAGCTAAATCAAGATCAGGTTAACAGATTAAACAGCCCATTAACCCCTAAGGAAATAGAAAGAGTCACTAAAAATCTCCCAGCCAAAAAAGCTCAGAGCCAAATGGTTTTAGCACAGAATTCTACCAGACCTTCAAAGAAGAGCTAATACCAATACTCTTCAAACTCTTTCACAAAATAGAATCAGAAAGAACACTGCCAAACTCATGCTGTGAGACCACAGTCACCCTGATTCCTAAACCACACAAAGACCCAACAAAGAAATAGAACTTCAGACCAATCTCCCTCATGAACATAGATGCAAAAATACTTAATAAAATGCTAGCAAACTAAATTCAAGAACACATTAAAAGTATCATACAACACAATCAAGTAGGCTTCACCCCAGGAATGCAGGTGTAGAATTCTAGAAAATGTAGAACCATTTTCCTATGGTTCTACATAGGAAAATCCATCAACGTAATTCACCCTATAAACAAGATGAAAGAAAAAAACTACATGATAACCTCGCTAGATGCGGAAAAAGCATTTGACAAAGTCCAACACCTCTTCATGCTAAAAGTTCTGGAGAGAACGGGCATACAAGGACCATACCTAGAAATAATAAAGAAAATATACAGCAAGCCAATAGCCAAAATCAAATTAAATGGAGAGAAACTTGAAGCATTTCCTCTAAACTCAGGGACAAGACAAGTATGCCCACTTTTGCCATATCTCTTCAATATAGTACTTGAAGTTCTTGCTAGAGCCATAAGACAACGAAAGGAGATCAAGGGGATACAAAATGGAAACAAAGAAGTCGAATTATCCCTATTTGCAGATGATATAATAGTATACATAATCAACCACAAAAATTCCACCAGAGAACTCTTACAGCTGATAAACATCTTCAGCAAGTGGCTGGATACAAAATTAATTAAAAAAAATCAAAAGCCTTCTTTATACAACAAATAAATGGGCTGAGAAAGAAATCAGGGAAACAACTCCCTTCACAATAGCCACAAACAATATAAAATACCTGGGTGTAAGTCTAAACCAGCAAATAAAGGTCCTTTACAACAAGAACTTCAAGTCCTTCACAAAAAAAAATTGAAGAGGCCATCAGAAGATGGAAAGATCTCCCATGCTCATGGATGGGTAGGATCAACATAATAAAAATGGCCATCCTAACAAAAGCAATATAGAAATTCAATGCAATTCCTATCAAAATACCAACACAATTATTTTTAGACCTGGAAAAAGCTATTTTCATTTCAAATGGAACAACAAAAAACCCAAATAGCTAAATCAATCCTGTACAATAAAAAAAAAAAAAAAACAAAAACAACATCTGGAGGTATCACCATCTCAGATTTCAGGCTGTACTACAAAGCAATAGTAGTAAAAACAGCATGGTATTGGTATAGAAACAGACCAGTAGATTAATGGAATCGAATTGAAGACCCAGAAATGAACCCACACACCTATGGTCACTTAATTTTTGACAAAGAACCCAAAACCGTACAATGGAAAAAAAAAACAGCATCTTCAACAAATGATACTGGTCTAACTGGATGTCTACATGTAAAAGAATGAAATTAGACCCATACTTATCACCTTGTACAAAACTTAAGTCCAAGTGCATCAAAGACCTTAACGTAATGCCAGTCACGCTAAATCTACTAGAAGAAAAAGGGGGAAAACCCTCGAACTCATTGGCACAGGTGACAACTTCCTGAAAAGAACACCAACAGCTTAGGACCTGAGATCAACAATTAATAAATTGGACCTCATGAAACTGAAAAACTTCTGTAAGGCAAAAGACACTGTCATTCAAACAAAACGGCAGTCTACAGACTGGGAGAAAATCTTCACCAACCCCACATCTGACAGAGGGTTAATATCCAAAATCTACAAAGAACTCAAGAAATTAAATGCCAAGAAACCAAATAATCCAATCAAAAAATGGGGGGCGGAGCTGAACAGAGAATTCACAAAGGAGGATTCCTACTGGCTGAGAGACACTTGAAGAAATGCTCAACATCCTTAATCATCAGAGAAATGAAACTCAAGACGACTCTGAGATTCTATCTCACACCTGTCAGAATCGCTAAGATCAAAAGCTCAAATGACAGCGCATGCTGGCGAGGGTGTGGAGAAAGGGGAACCCTACTCCATTGCTGGTGGAAGTGCAGGCTTGTGCAACCTCTATGGAGGTAAGTATGGCGATGTCTTAGAAAACTTGGAGTAGCTCTGTGTCAGGAACCAGCCATATCACTTCTGGGTATATACCCAAATGTCTCCTCATGGAATCATAAGGAAGTCTTCTCATCTATGTTCATAGCAGTCTTATTAGTAATAGCTAGAAACTGGAAACAACCCAGATATCCCTCAAACGAAGAATGGATTAAAAAAAAACTGTGGTATATCTACACAATGGAATATTATTCAGCTATCAGGAACAATAAAATTATGCAATTTGCAGCCAAATGGATGGAACTAGAGAAGCTCATCCTGAGTGAGCTAACCCAGACTCAGACGGATGCATATGGCATCTATTCACTTATAGTAGGATTTTAGCTCTATAGTAGTGGATATCGATACTAAAACCAACACACCAAAGGGAACATGGACATAGACTTTTTATTTTTTAATTTTTAATTTTAATTTTTTTATTTTTTATTCTTTTTATCTATTTGTCTGCTTATTTGTTTAATTTTTTAGTTCTCTCTCCCTGGCAATGAGACACTTTTCACCATTGGTACTGCCTCGTAGACCCCCATTGTATGAGGAGGCTCTTGGCCCTCTTATGACCTCTGAACTGGGATGAGGGACTGTAATATAGGGACACTCCTCTTCAGAGAATTGGGAAGGAAGGGTCAGGGGGTAAAGAAAAAAAATGAAATATGAAGTTTTGGCCTTTTGCTACTAATTGTCATAAACTGTTTAGGATAATTAAGAAATGCAAACTAATAGTCATGCAAATGTGTCATTTTGTTAGTTACTATGACAGTCTACTATAGTTATTTTCTAAGCTAATCAGAAATCAAGTTGCTAAGAGACAAGCAACATTTGCTTATCCTAATATAAGAGATAGATAGGGCCTCTTCAAAAACTTCAAGAGAGCTGCAGAATATGGCATTCAAATATGTTCTCTTAACTTTAGATGTTTTTGATATAGAGACATGTCAACTCCTGACAGCAGCCCCTATTCTACTCCAAGTAGAAGATGAGCATCGAAGAATCTCCAGTGGGAGATGATTGAATTAGTCGCAAGCCTATCATTGGCAGGAAAAACCCCTTGCTCCAACTGTACACAGAATGCTGTCCAAAAAGGACAAAACTTGGAAGCAGGTAAGTCAACAACCTAGCTCTGCCAAGACAGGGTAGGCAGGTCCTTCATAATTCCTGCTCTACAATCAATGTCTGTCAGAGAAATGGGGCCAAACAACTGAAGATCTATGCTGTAATATATGGAGAGAAATTGGGAACTGTCCAGGCAGCCACTGGTATGTCATTTCTTAGTTTTGGAAGCTGCAGGCCCTGCACTTCCTATATAATCAGATATATTTATCCCTCTCAGGTCTGTGAGGTGTTTGAAGAGTTGATAGCTAGAGTCTCATAATTCAATTTTGAGTTGTTTAGGAATCAAGAGAGTGTTCTAGATCTAAAAAGATGTTTTTAAAATTGTGATGCAAGTTAGTATGAAAACTGAATTAGATATAGAACTTTAAACTCATGGGGATGGTTAGATAGTAGAACAATAAAGTCAGGGCCAAATACATATGGACTGGACATTGGGAATGTATGCTAAGCCTTATAACTCTCATAATTGTGGCCTAATTACCTCTGCTGTTTTGTATTGTATTTACTCCTAGAAGAGAAAGAGCCATTTGTTGGACTGAAAGGGGAAGCTGTTGGGGGGGGGGATATACCTTAAACTTTAAAAAAAGGAAGGGGATGGGTGGGTTGAGGTGGAAGAGGGTGGGAGGATGGGACTGGAGGGGGGAGTAGGGAGGGGATTGCAATTGAGATGTAATTGAAGAGATAAATACTAAAGAGGAAAAAAAACATCTGGAGGTATCACGATCCTAGATTTCAAGCTGTACTACAGAGCAATAGTAATAAAAACAGCATGGCACTAGTATAGAAACAGACAAATTGCTCAATGGAATCAAATTGAAGACCAGAAAGGAACCCACACACCTATGGTCACCTAATTTTTGACAAAAAAAGCCAAAACTGCACAATGGAAAAAGGACAGCATCTTCAACAAATGGTGCTGGTCCAACTGGGTGTCCACATATAAAAGAATGAAATTAGACCCATATTTATCACCTTGTATGAACTTAAGTCCAAGTGAATCAAAGACCTCAACATAATGCCAGACACATTAAATCTACTAGAAGAGAAAGTTGGAAAAACCCTTGAACTCATTGGCACAGGTGACAACTTCCTGAACAGAACACCAACAGCTCAGGACTTGAGATCAACAATCAATAAATGGGACCTCATGAAACTGAAAAGCTTCTGTAAGGCAAAAGACACTGCCATTCGAAGAAAACGGCTGCCTACAGATTGGGAAAACATCTTCACCAACCCCACATCTGACAGAGGGCTAATATCCAAAATTTACAAAGAACTCGAGAAATTAAATGCCAAGAAATCAAATAATCCAAGTAAAAAATGGGGAAAAGAGCTAAACAGAGAATACACAAAGGAGGAATTCCTAAGGGCTGAGAGACACTTGAAGAAATGCTCAGCATCCTTAACCATCAGAAAAATGCAACTCAAGACAACTCTAAGATTCCATCTCACACCTGTCAGAATGGCTGAGGTCAAAAGCTCAAATGACAACACATGCTGGCAAGGGTGTGGAGAAAGGGGAACCCTCCTCCATTGCTGGTGGGAGTGCAGGCTTGTGCAACCACTATTGAGTTCCCTCTGGCGATATCTTAGAAAACTTGAAATAGTTCTGCCTTGGGACCCAGCCATATCGCTTCTGGGTATACGTCCAAATGACTACTCACCGAATCACAAGGAAGTTTCCTCATCTATGTTCATAGCAGCCTTATTTGTAATTGCTAGAAATTTGAAGAAACCTAGATGTCCCTCAACCGATGAATGGATTAAAAAACTGTGGTACATCTACACAATAGAATGCTACTCAGCTATCAGAAACAATGAAATTATGAAATTTGCAGCCAAGTGGATGGAACTAGAAAAGCTCCTCCTGAGTGAGCTAACCCAGACTCAGAAGGATGCACATGGCATCTATTCACTTATAGTCGCATTTCAGCTATATAGTACATGATATCTATACTACAACCAACACACCAAAGGGAACATGGACATAGACTTTTTCTTTTTCTCCCTGTCAATGAGACACTTTTCCATAGTGGTGCTGCTTTGTAGGCCCCCAGTGTATGAGGAGGCTCTTGGCCTTCATATGACTGCTGAACTGGGGCAGGGGACTGTTATGTAGGGACACTCCACTCCAGAGGAGTGGGATGGAAGGGTTAGGGGGTAAAGGGTGAGAGGGTAGGACTGGGAGTTGTGGAAAGAGGACACTATGATGGAGCTGTAACCTGAAGCAATAAATAAATAAATTAAAAAAAGAAACAGAAACATACAGATCTCTGAGTTCTGTTCTAGGCAGTTCAGTTGAGTCTATGAATTGAGAGTCAGTACAGTGGAGTTAAGTTCAGGGCACTTTATTTTGTGAAATTCAGGGACAGTTTTACAGAGACAGGGTGAAGAGAGAACAAGCTACAAACAGGTGAAGACAGAATGAACCAGAGAATAAGAAGGAGCCAGAAGATTAGAACAGATTGATAGAGTTAGTTTGAGGCCAAGCAGAGCAATTCAGAGAATCTCAGAGAAGCCAGATTGACTCAGTCATCTTGGGGAGGAGTTTGAGACAGAACAGATGGGTTGAGCCAGCCTGCCAGAGTTCAGAAAGAACTAGAAAGTGTGAGCTTATTCAGCAGTAAGTCTCAGAGGCTAAAAACGTTCTAGGCCTAGATTAGATTGTAAGGAGCCTGAAAGTTTACAGGACTAGGTCTAGGTTAATAGACAGAGGCAGTAAGCCTACAATTAAATCCGGAGAACAAAAGTTACTTTTATAACTGTTGTCTTCTTTTCTTGGAGTTTTCTTACAAGCACCCAGAATTCTCACAGGACTCCATTCTTGGATTTTGTCCTGATACCTATTTTTCTTATATTTGGTCTTTTCATAATATCCCAGAGTTCCTGGATGTTTTGTGCCAGGCATTTTTTTTTTTTTTTTTTTTTAGATTCAACACTTTCTTTGACCAATGTATCCATTCCTTTATTTTATCTTCAATGTCAAGATTCTGTCTTCCATCTCTTGCATTCTGTTGATGAGGCTTACATCTGTGGTCCTGGATCCAGTTCCTAATTTTTTTACTTCTAGATTTCTCTCAATTTTTGTTTTCCTTATTGATTCTGTTTCTACTTCCTGGTCTTGAACTGTTTTATTCATTTTCTTCTACTGTTGGATTGTATTCTTGTAGATTTCCTTAATCAATTTATTCCTTAGGGACATCTATCACTCTCACAAAGGCTATTTTAAGGTCTTTTTATTGTGTTTCATCTATGTCGGAATACACAGTATCTGCTGTGGTAGATTTGCTGACTTCTGGGGGAGAAATATTGTCCTGGTTGGTAGTGATTGTATTTTTACACTGTGATCTAAGCATCTGAAATTGAGAAGCCTGTAATTCTAGGTCTTGCTATCTGGTCTGGTCTTTGTTGGGTAGGGATTTTATTCCTTTGTTTCTGTTGTCCTCAGTGGTTCTTAGGAGAAGATGATGGCTGTCTGTTGCCTGGTAGCAAATTCTTCTGGGATCCTGATATGTATGTTCTCTGGGAGGTACCTTTAAAAGTGTGTTTCTGAGTATTGGGAGTTGATACTTAGATATGGAGATAGGCTGCTGGCAGATGAAGAAATCCACTAGAGGAAGGAAAACAGAGTGTTCCACCAGGATCTGATTAGACTCATGGGAATGGAGGCAGAGAGAGAGAAGAGGTCAGAGAAAAAGGAGGGTAACTTTACATCTTCATCAATTTCTATGCTCTTTCAAATCTAATCCTTCAGTCTTATTCACGTCTCTGCAGTAAAATACCTGCTACAAACCACCTTCTTCTCTATACCACCGTCTACAATGACTCACACATATTTTCCCCTCCTAACCAACCTTTTTGTCTCCTACTGATTGCTTTATCTCAGACTCCCAACTTCAGGAGAAAAATGAATTGAACTAGAAAAAAAATCATCCCAACTGAGATTTCCCAGAACCAGGAAAACAAATATGATATACAATTGTTTATATGTGCATATGAGTTTGTTAAATCAATGATAACCATACAATAATCTATAGAAATGCGGAGGTTATGTATATACTAAGGGAATAGGGGTGCAGATAGATATATTTACGAAAGGGAAATAGAATAGATAATTATGGCTGGGAAGGGAGGATCAAGTGGAGAGGAGGAGGAAACAGGCAGTAATGGAAGGAATACATATGGAGAGGGACATCTAAAACTAAGGATCATTTAAGGGGCATTAGAGCAGAAGCTTTCTAAAATATATACATATTTAAAGGTAATCTAAATGAAAAGGCCAAACAATAGAAGAGACATAATCCCAAATGGTCATCTCTTGTCATCAAACAAAGCTTACAGTACTAAGACTGGGTTACATCAAACTGAGTTGTTGGCTGAAGGAGTCCCATGGGAACACCAAAACAACCTAGTCTATTGCCAAGACAAACTGACAGTAAGGCTGCATTGCTCAAGACAACATCTACATACTTACTGAATATAGAGAAGCCAAGCTCATGCCTGCATAGAGCCTTCACCTCTAAGCTCTTAGGTAGAGGAAGGTACTCTGCGTACTACCAAAAGAGAAATGTAAGTAACAACCCCAGCCACAGACCCTTTGATCTACGATGAGATCCTGCATCCAAGATATGCTAGGGCAATGGTGACACAAAACTTGTAGGAAGAACCAATCAATATCTGCTTTAACTTAAGGCCCCCTCAAGAGATGGAATCCATACACAGCACTGCTTGGGTGATCGAGAACCAGAGAAGACATATTCTGGGAGCTTATGGCTGTTGTAAAACAATAAACCAGTAAACAAACAAAAACAAAAATAAAATTACTCCCAATGGGGAGAGAGAGAGAGGGAGGAGGGAGGAAGGGAGGGAGGGAGAGACTCAGTTCCAAATAGGATATCTCCATCAATTCCCTCCCTTCAGAGAACAGGGACCTCCACAAAAGAGGAGATAGAAAAAGTACAAGAGTCAGAGAGGATGGAAGACACAAAGAAAAAATGTCTTCTAAATCAACATGACCAAAAAACATATGAACTTACTGAGACTCTGCAGCATGCACAGGGCCTACACAGTCTGCACCAGTTCCTTGGTGTTTATATTTTGTCATCCAGTTTAATTCTTTTATGGGATTCCTGAATGTGCAAATGAATACTTGTCTGATTATTGAACCTTCTCTCGGGATTCTTTTTCTTCTCTTTGTCTTGTTCAAATCCATTGTATTATTTATCATTTTATCTTTTTATGTTTTATTTTATTATTATCCCTTAGAAACTTGTTGTATGATGCAAGAGGAAGTCCTAGTCCTCATGTGACTAATGAACTGAGTGGGGGGGGGGCTGATATGTGGGGATTCCCCAACACTGGAGGAGAAGGATAAATGGAAGAGGGAAAGGAGGGTGGGAGAGTGGGACTGGGAGGTGAGGAGGGAGGGGGCTGAGTCAGAGATTTAATTTGAATTAATAAATAAATGTTAAAAAAGAAGCCTGTTTGTTTTATAATGAGAGATAGAAAGGAAGTATATCTGGAGAAAAGGAAGGAATTTGGATGAGTAGAGGAAAGGGAAACATACTAGGATATTTAACGTGAGGAAAATATATTTTCAATAAAAAGGAAAAACTTAAATGAAATAACAATGAATAAAGATCTTGAGATTCAGCCTATTTTCGATTTCATTAAAAGATTTTATAGTATTCTATATGTTAGTTGGTTGGAAATCATTTATAGCTAATGATTATGATTAATAACATTAATGATAACTAAAGTGTTTGGTTGTTATTAAATATACACAGGAATTTTGTCTTATAAGGACTAACTAAAGGTATATCACACAAAGGCATATGTGTTCCATCTGAAGAAAATTTGGGAAAAATTATAGCGAAGCAATTAGTGAACCCTGAAATTTATTGCTTTTGTCCTTATGAGTATTATAATTTGTACCTACCCATGAAAAGCTACCATTTGCTGTATAATTGTTAGCCTGACAGTGGTAATTACATGACATTCCTTCATTCCACTTATAGAAACTTTCTTTCAGTCTCAATATTAAATTGTGACAAGTGATTTAGTCACAATATTCTTATTGAATATTCTATTTGATCTCTAAAAGTGTATATACATGTATACACATATATATAGTATACATATATATATTATATATATACTTATATATAACATTGCACAAATATGTCAGGCTTCCTTCTTTAAGTATATATTTAGTATACTTAATGTTATTCCATATATATTATTTAAATCAGCTGCTGAATACAATTCCATAAAGAATAAATGAAAAAGAATTTTAAGGGATAAAAATTAAAAGGACTATAAAAAGTTAAAAGAACTAATAATACAGAACATTTTCTAACCTGAATTTCTCTCTCCTGTGGCTTCACTTAACAGATTAACCTCTTATCTGTTTCTTGTGGTCCATTGTCAGACATGTTACTGTACTCAACTGCTCTGAAGAGCTCAAATGTTCTTAACCAGTCTGTGCTCAAGAGTCCACCAGTGGAGAACAGAAGACCCTGGAAGAACACTGCTAAAAGATGACACCTCGGTGCCATGCCCTAAAAATATTTTGTCCTAAAATACTGCCTTGTATGGGATTCAAAGTTTCTTTTAAAATTATAGAACAAAATAGATATTGTCCATAATATTTCAGGACCTCCATGTCTTAAAAGGGTTGTTCTGGATGATCTAATTACATCAAGCTAAATTATATTCAATAATTGTGATATAAAATGTCATTTGGTAAGTATTCTATCAGTCAGCCACTGAGAGCTTAGGGGTAACATACAAGTACAAATGAGAAGAGGTGGAGGAGATTCTAACTAATTTGAAATCACAGACTGATATTGGATTTGTTTACTGACATCTTCTCCTGCAGTTAAAGAGTCATTTTCCAAAATCTTACTCTATTCCATAGGTATAGGGAAACATTGACTAGAACTAGACAATCAGAATGGATCCAACTAGTCTACATGTACAATATTGTGGCCTCCAGGAATGGCAGTCTTTATAGAAACTGCCATTCTAACAATACATTTGTATTTGAATAAGATTTACAAAATATATTTCTTGACCCTTTGTGCTGACTTGTCTTCTTTCTTTGGGACCTGGAATTTATCAGATAAATGTTAAGAACATCTTAGATTGTTTCAGTTTTTGTTTGATATTTGTTTTCAGTTGCTTTTGAGACAAGGTCTCTTTCTGTAATCCAGGCTTGCCTTAAACTCAGAAAACTTCTGCCTCAACCCCCGAATAGTGAGGATTATAAGCATGTGCCATCATGTCTGACGTCAGGTTGGTTTAACAACACTAAACAAAGAATTAACAAAGCGGTTGCTGTTTGCTATGTTATAAGATGAGATCAGTTCATTCATGAGAAAGTAAAGAAACAAGATTAATAACTAGTGAAAGCAAATGAAACACAGGATTATGAAGCTTTTTGTATACTAATGATATATTGTATGCTAAGACATATATTATTAAGAATTTATTTTGTACACACACATTTATAATGCTAAAATTTATGAATGGAAAGTAAAGTTATTGTAATAATAGAGTTTAGTATCAACCAATTAAAATCATAGTGAAAGTAATTTGGAGTGTTATTCCACTCAAAGAGTTCCAGAAATGATTATAGGTTTCGTAGTCAGTACAGTGACCATCTCAAACTGCATGATTCTAACATATTAGCCAAAGTGAATTTATTATAGCTTTTTACCAACCCATGCAACTCTGATTTAAAGTCATGCATTCTAATGTGTTTTGACAAGTAAATTGCTTGCCTTTTTTCCATGATAGCCAACCACATAAATAATGCATGCATAGTAATAGCTACAGCAATAATGTAGAAGTCTACCATGAAGTGCACACAGCATGCTAATGACAAAAGTTTCCTAGCTTTTGAAGAAGAAAGCCATAACTCAAAGAGAGCCTGCATGCCCAGGTCAAAGCCTCTTTTGTAAAAGTTGGAAACATTTGTAAGTTTTGTCTACCCCACTTCACATTTCCCATTTAATAACTGTATCTTTCATTGTAGAAAGCATCAAAACTCACAAGAATTTTATGACTTTTTGCAAAATACTTCATGTGACTTAGAATTAATTTATAAATATGACAGTATGTAGAAACATCCTAAGAATGATAAATACAGAAGAAAATTTTACTCTCACCTGATTTTCAAGACAGCCTTCTCTCTGTGAATATCCTACTAAGATATCAAACGATAATGTTAATCACAATGAAGGATTTCAATGATTGTGTTTGTATGTGTCCTGTTGGATAATCTATGATATAAAGCATTTCTTTATCATAGTCTCTATTTTATTATCTTTAATTCCACATTAGATTTAATTTAAATCAAAACAAAGACATATATTTACACTCATACTAAATATCCTGATTATCATTGTCCTCACTACCCTCGTCATCATCTACATCTCCACCACATTATGATTGGTCATTGTCACCATCCTCTTCCTTATCATCTCCATTATCATCATTGTCATCAGCAGAATTGGTTACTATTGTGTTAAAGACAATGATCAATTTCTAAAATTGATACCACATCCTCTTCTTGTGGTAAGTTTGTAAGTTCTCCAGTTCAAAATTAACCAGTCACATTGCAGCAGTCAATTCTCTGTGGTCTTCCTTTCTCCTCTATTATTTATTGACCTGACAAGAATAATGTATGCCAGAAATACTTATGCTCATTATAATTTATACTGTGTGAAGATAGACAAAGTAATGAGCTGTAATCTGTCTTGAAGCCGAAGAAGTGAGTAACATTGAAAACCTAAAAACAGTTCTGAAACCGAACTTTTAAGTTATTATTTATTTAACTCTTATTTATT
>CAJQZJ010034182.1:3792015-3842221 GCA_907164525.1 Lophiomys imhausi
TCTCCCTGGTCAGATCTAATCTTTATAAGTTTTGTTGGTAACCACACAGTTCCACTTAATAAGAGTCTGATATGGTGACAGCATGCACAAAGCATATCTATGTACCAACAAGACAAAGATGGCACTTTAAAATGAGAGTCTCATAGTTAAATTTAGAGTTGTTTAGGAATCAAGAGGGTGTTCTGGATCTAAGAAGAGATGTTTAAAATTGTGAGGCAAGTTAGTATGAAAGCTGAGAGGTATAGAACTTTAAACTCATTGAAATGGTTAGATAGTAGAATGTTAAAGTCAGGTGCCAAATACATACGGACTGGACATTGGGAATGTATGCTAAGCCATATAACTCTCATAATTGTGGCCTATTTATTTCTGTTGTTTTGTATTGTATTTATAGTTTTAATAGAAAGAATCATTTGTTGGACTGAAAGGGGGAGCTGTTGGGGGTGGGGAAGGAAATACCTTAAACTAAAAAAAAAAAGGTAGAGGATGGGGGGTTGAGGGAGAGGAGAGTGGAAGGATAGGACTGGAGGGGGGAGTAGGGAGGAGGTTGTGATTGAGATGTAACTTGAAGAAATAAAAAATAAATTATTTTAAAAAACATAAAAAAATAAGAGAGCAAGTGAGGGGTACACGGGAGGAGTTCAAAGGAAGAAAGGGGAAGGAGGAATGATGTAAACATATTATAGTCTCAAAAACTAAAATGTATTTAAATATTTTTAAAGTATTCTGAGAATCAAGCTTGAAATACTCTGGAATTAACTCACAACAAAACCAACAGACCTGTGGGAGTTTTGATATAAGAAAATAACAAACTGTGATGAACTAAAACTTTAAAAGAAGAGTTTCGGTATAAATTTTTATGTTTCTTCTGCTGTTTAATGTGTGTGTGTGTGTGTGTGTGTGTGTGTGTGTGTGTGTGTGTGTGAATTTGTGTGTGTAAGCTCAGGGACATGGGCTTTGCATGTGTGAACTTAGATGTATGTGTGCCTGAGCTCATTTGTGTTAAAAAATTATATGGCAAATTAAACTATTTAACCAGTATTTATATTATTGTTAATTGGCTCGGCAGTTGTTAATCTTTAAGCAGCCATTACAAATGGATACACATATAAACACCGCATGGATTTTTACAAAGTCTTGGCCTGAATTGTGCAATCCTAGCCCATCTAAGCTAGCTCTTAATTCTATTACCCAATTATGACCCCATATATACATACGTCCCCTTGGACTGCCATTCTCCACGATATGCCGATGTTCCTGGCCATGTGGAATGAGGTTCCTTTTTCTAAACCATGGTGTGTGCCTCCTTCCTGCTGCTCCTGGCTGGAATGCCTTCTTCTTCCTGCTGCTGGCTGGAATCTTCTTCTCCCTGCTGCTCTAATCCCAGGAAGTCCCACCTTTCTCTGTCTTTGCCCAATCTCAGGCTTCAGCATTTTATTTAACCAATCAGAGTCAATGTAAGTAACAGACAACAAGCAGGACCAATTAATTAACATTTAGAATGCTTAACACTACCCCAACACATTTGTGAAATTCATCAAGTATCACTCCTAGCCTTCAATCCTGCTTAAGATTGTTCTTCTGTCTCTTTGTTATTCTTCACTGTATAAACCATACTTGCCTGCCAACAAGATTCTGGAGATTATCCTGTACCTACTTTACATTTAATCTGGACTACAGAAGTGTCTACCATATCTAGGTTTGTTTTCATTCTGATGATCTGAACTCCCGTCCTCATCCTAATTCACCAAGTGTTTTATCTACTAGGCCAGCACTCCAGCCAAAATAGTACTCTTATAGTACATCATTGGTAAGTTTGTGGTTTGGATCTTTTTAGTAAGTATTCTTGTGGCCAAAACCATTCAATACTGCTCTGATGAGAAAAGCCACTATTTATGTCAACCATGGTTTACTTGAGATCAGTACCTTATTCTTAGCTATATGGCAGGATTCAGGTGACAGAGAAAAAGATGATCCCCACCCCCAACTCTAAAGGGAAAAATGATGGAAATAGGATTACAGTTTATTGGAATAGTAAAAATATGAAAATTAATGGAGGAAATATAAAACACTAAAGACATATTGGTATATAAAAGAGTCTGAGAAAAAGAGAAATGAAAAACAAGATGTCCAGAGTTTATTTCCAGAAGTTCTTTGAAATAATATTTAAAATCACATGGAAACTGCTAACTCCGGACCATGGTAATGTCATTGATAAATTATATTAAACTTATGAAGTCAAAGTTTTCTCCATTCTCATAAATCTCTTTCTTATCATAGGAACAAAGAAAATAAATTCTAATTCATTCTCTGAGGCCAAAATTACCTTAACAACAAACAAGATAATCATAAGAACAGAAAACTCAAACACAGAAATTCTTAGCAAACCATCACTAAGTTGTTTATAACATTGGTATAAAATACATATATACAGCTTATCATAACTTCTTCAAAGCAAATTAATGTTATCCATCAGATCAATAAACTAAACAAAAATTTGCATGAACATATCAAGAGATTTAAAAATCATTCTAACATATCTCATCAAATGAGAAATACAGAGACACTTCCCCTTAACTTAATTGAAAAAAATCAGAGACAAAAGAGAGAGAGATAGAGAGAGAAAGAAATCCTATAATGAGCATCATACTTAATTTTCAGACACCAAAACCTTTCCTGCTAAATGCAGTTGCAGGGCATTTTGCCCCTCATTGTTTTATTGTCAAACTAGTAATTGTAGTCAATGCACTGCAAAAAGAAAAAAGAAACAAGAGCTGTACAATGTGAGAAAATGAAATACAGATATATTTTTGCATAAGTGATTGCTTTGTCCATGTATTCCCAAACATCTAAATTTTCTAGACTCAAAGAATTGATCACAAGTAGTAGAGTACTGGAGATATAAAAGAGAGGGGCAAATCTACTAAAACATAGTTAGTTTGCAAGTACCATAATGGTCTTTAATACATTATATGCTAATTTACATTTTAATCTATTATAGTAAAAGTACATGATACATGATACAAGAAGGAACAAACATTTGCCTGTATACACCATTAACAAGCAGGGTGAGTTCAAAACTTAAAAAAATATATATAATTTATATTAGAAGCACCCTAAATTATTTTTCTTTGTATCTTGGGAGATAAAAGAGGCTTTTTAGGAGACAGATTTTATGTTCTCCATCTTTTTCTTTTATTGAAATTAGATTCTTTTCTCATACAATATATACTGATTACAGTTTCCCTTCCCTTTATTTCTCCTATTTCCTCTCCACCTCCCCTCCACTCCAGATCTACTCCCTTTCTGTTTTTTATTAGAAAAGATCATATTTCTAAGATATAACAGCCAAACATGACAAAGTAAAAATATAACAAGATAAAGAAAAACCATCAGATTGAGGCTGGACATAGCAACCCAACTGAAGGAAAAGAGGCCCAAGAGCAGGCACAAGGCTCAGAGATCTACTCATTTACACACTCAGGAATCTCATAAAAAATATTAAGCTGTAAGCTATAATATATATGCAGAAGACCTGGCATAGACCCAGGTAGGGTCTTACTTGCTGTTTTAGTCTCTATTAGTTCATATGAACCTTGCTTAGTTGATTCAGAGGGCCTTGTTCTCCTGGTGTCCTCCCTCACTTCTGGTCCTTACACTCTTTCCACCTCCTCTTCCATAAGGTTACCTGATCTCAGGCAATGGGTTTAATGGATGCATTCCATTTATAACTGTGTGTTTAAAGAACTCTCTTTCCACATAATGTCTGGCCGAGTGTCTCTGCATCTGTCTTCTACATGAAAAAGCTTCTCTGGTGGTGAGTATATAAGAAACCAATCTATGAGTATAGCAATATATTATTAGGAGTCATTTTATTGATACATCTTTAGACTAGTAATGTTTGCATTTTAACCTAAGTCTTAGGTAACCTAGGCTACCTAGTCTTTGGTTCATGAGCACCCAAGGAATACTGAGTATGGGTTCCATCTTATGGAGTGGACCTTAAATCAAATCAGCCATTGATTGGCTAGTCCCACAAGTTCTGTGCCATTGTTGCTCTAGCATATGTTGCAGGGAGGACAGACTGTATATCAAAGGGTTTTGTTTTGTTTTTGTTTTTGTTTTTGTTTTTTGGCTGGGTTAGTGCTTATGTACTCCTTTGGTGGCTTACAGATTATCTGCCCACACCAAAAGACACTAGAATGTAGGGGTGAAGTCTCCATCTTTAAATTAAACATAAAAATATTTTCAAACTATATATAAAACAAAGAATAAACTAAATAATTCTGACATATTAAAAATTAACTAGTTGGAAATAATGTTATTCCATGATGGTGAATGGATACCCATATGTGGTCACCTCTTTCTAACTTGGACTCTACATTAAAAAGTCAGAATCCATTATACATAAAAAGATGCAATTGATATGTCTCGAAGAGAATTTGAAAAGCTGTTGGATCTATGTTTCTAAAATCACAGAAATCCACAGCGTGGAGTCTATACATGAAAGCTAAAAGGGTTTGAAATGCCAAGGAAATGAAGAACCATGTCACACCTTAACGTTTTTTAACTTAAGGATTACATTAAAAGTGAGAAAAGTAATTTAGAATACATAAAACTCATTCAAGAAAACACTACTCTTAAATCATAGCAATAAGAAAATGAATAATCCAATTAAAGATAACAAACTGGGCAAACCTTCTACACAGACAACCCTTTGACTGCATGATCATGTGACAGCTATAAATAAAAAGGTGCTAACTAACACCAGGGAGCTGTGAATGAAAACAGCTATGAGATGTCACTTGACATATGGTGACAGTCCACAATACTAACACTACCAAATACTTGAAAGAATATAGTTTAGCAGGAACTCTCACTCGTGGCTCCTGAAATTTTAAAGACAAATAAACTATATGGAGTTTAACAGTCTCTTACAAAACTAAACACATACTAATAATACAATGGATATTTACACTCCTGGGTATTTACTCAAAACCTATACACAAACATTTATGGCAGGACTATTCAAAATTGCTAAGACATAAAATCAAACAAACTGTCATTCAGTTGGTAGAAGAAGAAGAAGAAAGATCTCCCAAGGACTGGAAGGAATTGAGAGAGAAATAGATGAGCAATAAAAACAGGGTACTCAGACAATGAAAGCAATGTATGCTAATATTTATTATGTATCATTCAAACTCACAGAATATACCAACACTGTGAGTAATAATGGACACTTACTATGTATGTGTGACAATGATATTAATGATGAGTCATTGATATTGTCAAAACTACCACTCTAATAATATATGTTGATGTTCAGAGAAGGGTGCTGGATGGGAAATATGCGAAAGTTCTATTAATCTAAAACTACTCTAAACAAATTCAAATCATTTGAAGATGAAACTAAAGTCCAACGCTTCTGTGAGTTGAGCAGTCTTTTTAAGCATAAATAAAATTAATTTTATAATCATAATGAGACTTTATTGATCTGAGAATAAAGCAGTACAATTTGATGACAGTGGTTTTCAGAAACTGGAAAAAAACGTTTTGATAAGTATCAGGGTTCTATTTTATGCTGTTTTCTTGTTTTTCTGACATGAGGCTGAAAATGCTAGCTCATTTGCATAGTGTGCATTCAATATTATATAATGATTCAGAAGCTAAATCTGTCTACAATCTGCTGTTTTAGTAACAAATATGCATTAAGCAAATGAGTTAAAATGGAATTATAGCTAGAAATGCTCAAATCTCACTTCCTTTTACTTTGTATATTATTACTATTTCAGGCTGCAAGTATCCTCCTCTGATCTGGCTTCCCAACTCATCATTGTAAGTATGTACTTAACATGTTCTGCTGTCTACAAATCTCTTTGTGACTATCAAATTTTCTTTACTGGTCCTTTGAAATATGCATTAATGAATGTTTTGTCTTGCTAAGAAAGTTTTTGATGACACTTTTAAGTGATGCTTGGGTTGTCCTCTGACCAAATCAATCCAAATACTAACACTTTTTAAACATATTTATAACCTACTTTATCCAGGTCAAACTATGTGTCATTTGTGCACTGTTCTGAAGGATCCAATCATAATTGTGCATTTACCTTTAATAAAACGTGATACATTATTGTTTCTAACATTCAGCTAAACATACAGTTGTTTAGACCATTTGAAGAGTACACCATTTAGTTTACACAATATGATAACTGATTTAAAAAACAACCCCCACATAACAGATTATTAAATTTATTCTTATATATATTTATTTTACCTCTATGTGTATTTTACCTACATGTATATATGTGAATATGGTGCCTAACACCAAAGGAAGTTAAAAGAAGCTATTATGTGTCCTGGACTTGGAATTATAGATGGCTGTGAGCCACCACATGAGTACTGGGAGCTGAATCTAGATCTTCCTCAGGAGAAACAACTGCTCTTAAGCACTAAATCATCTCTCCAGCCCTGACAACAAAGTTTTAGATCAAATTTACAAAGTTATCTTATAGAGAATCATAAACATTATACAATCTGAAAAATAAAATACTTTCTGAAAGTTGTCTAGCTCTTTTCAACTTGTTAATGCACAGGTGTGACTTGCAAGCCATGACAGACAATTGTCATAGGTAGGTAGGTAGGTAGGTAGGTAGATAGATAGATAGATAGATAGATAGATAGATAGATAGATAAATTTTATCGATCAGTAGACAATTTCTATTTATTTGTTTGTTTACTTTATGTGAATGGTATTTTGGTTGCATGTATGCATGCGAATTATGTGTGGGTAATGTCTGATGAGACTAGAAGGGGACAGAGGATCCCCTGGAACTGGAGTTATATATGATTGGGAATTACCATGTGTATACTGGGAACCAAACCAGGGTCCTCTGGAAAAGCAACAAATGCTCTTAAACACTGACCAACCCTCTAGTCCAGTGGTTTTCAACCTATGGGTTACAACCCTTTTGAGAGGGTTGAATGATCCTTTTCAAAGATATCCTATATATCAGCTATTTACACTATCATTCAAAAACAGTGGCAAAATTATATCTATGAAGTAGGAACAAAATATTTTATGGTTGGGTATCAACACAACCTGAGGAACTGTATTAAAAGTTTAGTACACTTCTCTAGTCCCTTAACATTTTAAATGAATTTATTATTAGTAATTTGTTTATTTTACATTCCAATTACCATTCCCCTCCCTCCTCCCAGTCCCACACTCCCAATCACTTCCTCCATATACCACCCCCACCTGCTACCAATTCGATTTGGGATATGGAATCACATCATACTAATTGCGCTCCTTCATACTAAAGCAAGGCAAGGCAGTTCTGCTAGGAAAATAGGATCTAGAGGGATGCAACATTGTCCAAGTCAGAGATAGTTCCTGTTCCAATTGTTAGGGGATCTACTTAAGAACCCAGCAGCCCACTTGCTTCTTATGTGTAGTGTTTCTAGGACTGGTCCATGCATCATGGTAATTGCAGGCAAATGGACAGAACCTGAAAAGATCATCCAGAGTGAGCTATCGCAGACCTAAAAAGACACCCATGGTATTTACTCACTCATAAGTGGATATTAGCCATTAAGTACAGGACAGCCATGCTACAATCCACAGGCTCCAAGAAACTAAGTAACAAGGAAGGCACAAGGGATGAGCCTTGATTTCATCACCTTTAACTAGGGGAGAGAAAATAGGCATCATAAGTGAATGAAGAAAGTGATCCAGACAGGAACCCAACATTACTGCTATCTGAGAAGCTTTATTCAGCAAAAAATAGAACCAGATGCAGAGACCTATAGCCAAACAAGTCAGAAATCAGGGAGTCTTGAGGAAGAGTCAGTGGAAGGTTTGAGGGAGCTGGAGAGATCAAGGACACCACAAGAGACCAAATAGCCAATTAACTGGGACACAAGAGGACTCATAGAGACTGAACCAAAAACCCTTAACTTATTTTTAAGAAAAGCAGTTATTTAAAAATAAATACCTACTATAATCATTAATGTTTGTAAATCAGCATTTTACAAAAGTCTTGTGAAAATCATGATACAAGTTTTAGTATCATATAATCTACATTTCGTGATACAATGTGAATTAAAGAAGTCTTATAAATAGAGATAAACTTGAATATTTGAAGGAAAAAATCTTTAGGAAAAAAATAAATTGAAGATATTATAAGACAACAAGAATGCTGATAAATTGATTGATCTCCAGTAGTGTTGAATTACAAAGAATTTTCTATTGATGATAACATCAAACACCATTAACTTTTCAGAAATTGTAAAATGATTTCCTTGTACCCACTTATCTTTTTAATAGCTAATTCATTACTCACTTACCATTATGATCCAAATTGTCTGGAGGGATAATGTAAAACAAAAATGTGTAATGTTTAGTGCACATATATGTTGGATATCCATACAGTCTAAAAGGAAATAGATACCTATGACTGAAGAATAAATTATATTTCAAACAATAATCCAAATTCACTCCAATTTTGTAACTCACTTTGAGCAATGTCCCAATTATTTTGGGGATGTGCTGGAATGTTTCACATACCTCCTACACATCTGGCATGAACAATTAGTTCAGAATGAATAGTAGTGCACACTCAGATGAATAGAGGCCTTCAAGCTTTACTTCTAAAATGTGCTGCTCCAATTTGCAATGGCATCATTTTATTTTTGACATCTCAATATTGCCTCCATAGGTTTTCTTTGACAATGTTTTGTTGTGTTTTGACACTGTTTTCTGTTTTATTCCAAGCCTTGGAATTTTAATTCCTTGTTTCACATCAGAGGAACAAGGGCTCTCAATTAAGAGATTTTTCCCCTGCTCCCTAATTTTTTTTTTTTGGAAGGGAGAGAAGTATTTTGAGATTTGATTAAGAATTTTTATTCCCTTGCCATGTGAAATAAATGTGATTGACTTCTAGGACCTGGCATCTTTTCCCCCTCATTTACATTTGACTGAAAGTTAATGATAAAGACAGTGATGTAGAGGACTGTGGTCTCACCTTTTCAAGTGAGCTTTCAGAACTTGAAACATAATGAATAATGATTTCTAATTTTCTAAAGAAATATAATATTTCTAGAAAAACCAAGTACATTTTTCTGTGTTATTAATAAAATGAATCATATGCTACACATGGTAGTGCATGTCTGTAACTCCAAAATTTGAGGTGTAAAGGCAGACAGACTAAGATCAAGGGCAGCCTTGGCTTGAGTCTCTGTCTCATATTATCATGTTCTTCAAAAAAATGCACAGTACTGAGCAGGTCTTAAAATTGGGCATAGTTCAGTTTAAAGTTTTTTTAACCAGTCTCCAAAGTTAAGAACAACTCAATCTATAGTGCTAAAAGGCTCAATGCTCACATTCCTTGACACTCTTTATTTCAACTAAGTTTATCTAGAATTTAAATTATGTTTCAACTATTTAAGTGTTACCCCTCAGATGCACATACAAATCTTTACTGTATATTATCATCTTCCTATAGTAACCATATAGCACAGGGCTACCATCCTACAACCCACAGAACCAGACAGGAACCTAGCATCTATCTACAGGAAAACTATCCTACAAAAACCTCCACCCAGTAGGGAGGCATGGGCCCTGTTGCTTGTTAGTGGGACACCATTCCCTAGCTGGCCTGCCCTATCAACCCCAGTACAAGGGGAAGATCTTAGCCCTCAGGGGATTTGATATATGGGGGTCCCCTCATCTGAGGAGAAGGAGAAGGCCAGACTAGAGAGGAGGAAGAGGGAGGAAGGGAGGAAGGGAAGAAGGGAGTGAGGGAGGGAGGGACTGGAAGAGGAGGAGGGAAGGGATTTTGATTGAGAAGTAGCTTGAAAAAATAAATTAATAATTTTTAAAACAACACAAAACACAGGCTTCTAATAAACAGATAAACTATTTATATGAGAAAACTGTTTAAGGATCAGTATCTTCTTATATCTTTGCAAAACTACACATTAAAAAATTTCTCAGTGTAATGTGTTTGTACATGAGAATGATTCATAGTTCCCCTAACATTTTAATGGATGTCATCTGAACATGCCTTCAACATAATATAATTTTAATGCTTCAAAATGTATAATAATGACAGTCAAATTTATCTGTGACTATGCCAGGGGATACCCTGGTATCAAGTTTTCCTTTCTATGTCTGTGAAGGTAATTCTGAGAGATAAGTTTTGAATATCATGATAGAAAATGTTAAATAAACAAGGTTGACAAAGCCTAAGCAGAAGCTTTATTCTTCAGTGTG
This sequence comes from Lophiomys imhausi, assembly GCA_907164525.1. NCBI lineage: Eukaryota > Metazoa > Chordata > Mammalia > Rodentia > Muridae > Lophiomys > Lophiomys imhausi. The sequence goes on from CAJQZJ010034182.1 coordinate 3,802,289, forward strand.
AGATTTGGCTTCCCAAGACTAGATAGTGATGGAGAATGTTGACTCTACACTATACACGGCAGCTGCAACTAAGCCCAGACATGATCAATCCCTGAAAGAGCATTGCTCTTCCTTTGGTAACCCACTTGGATGAACTGTTTCAGGTTTGTATGGCTCTACTTTAAATGTCAATTATAAGATCTAATTTTTGACATTTAATGTTGTTATGAATAACATGTGATGTCTGATTCACAGACAAAGACAGAGAGAGAGAGAGAGAGAGAGAGAGAGAGAGAGAGAGACAGAGAGAACAGTATCTGAAAAAGTCATCCTTGCAGCTAGAAAGGCATATGGAGGCTAGAGGGACATAGCTAACTTAATTTGGCCTGACAAGACACAGGGATATTACATTTCAAGACTCTGTCTCCTGAAGCCATCACATTTCATGGGGAAGTTAAAAAGTTCTATGGTTGTGTATCAGAGAAGTTTTTCACATCATTGTCTGTGTGTTTATTCTCATAATTGCAACATCAGTTATATACATATACTACTTCACTAGCAACCAAATAACAACAGACAGAGTTGAATGGAGCCCCTTCACATGCACAGTTCCCAGCTGCAGAAGCAAGTCCTAGAAACAGCTGCATTTCCTTGTTCGTTCTCTTTTCATTGCATTGATTCTTGCAAACATGTAGTATTCACAAATAAATGGATCATAACTTTGCATGTCACTCTTCTTTGCTTACTACATTAGTTGTCACTTTATCTTTTTAAATAAGATTCTCAAAACTTAAAAAATTTTTGGCAGCCAAAAGGCAGAAGTGAGTGTTCAAAATAAACCATGAATACATAGGCAAAGATGCTATTTTTAAGGGAATTTAAACTAATTAAGTCTTTTTTTTCATTAAGTAGATCAATACTAATTAAAATTAATTGACAGACATCTTTAGGCAAGCCTTTCAAGGAAAATAGCTTTAATTTATAATTTAAAAACTGTTTCATACTTCTGACTTTATAAAGCCACATTCCTCATTAGGGTTCTTGACGTTAAGTGCATACCTAAAAATAGTCTTAAGCCAATATTGTTTATGTGTGTGTGATTATGAATTAGATTATGTGCAGGGTATTTGATTGATAGTTGTTGGATTTCTAATGTTTCCTTGTGTTATCAAAATACAGTGACTAGATATCTAGTTTTAAACCAAATGGTAAGCATGTGTTTTCCATACAGGAATATTTCTAACACCAAAAGAAATGAATTATGACAAAATAATTGGTTCTTCATAAAACACCAAAATGTGAAAGAACAAAAAAGGTGTTACTTCCTGGCTCTTAGTTAACAAAGATTAATCACACATATGTTGTTCAAGATGGGCCAGTTGAAAAACAAACAATTACTGATCCATTTAGACATATGGTTCCCTTCCCTTTTTTCCAGAAAATTATGATAGTATTTAGACTGGCAGAAAAATAATTTTCATGTTAACCAATAATCTGCAAGTGTAATTTATATGGTAAGCATAATCCCATGCTAGATATTAAAGAAAATGTTTTACCATACTGTTCCCAATATATCTTTCTATCAATCTTGTATAAAAACCTTCATAAGCAGTCACAAAAAAGGTAGATCTGGATGATACATAAAAGCATAACAGTTATTTCTAAGTTAGTATTCCCCATACTACCACAATAGATATCTTGCATGCTTAGGCTAGGGAAGAAAAGTCTCATGTAACATCATTTAAAACTTTCTGAGATAAAGGAAGAAGAAATTGCAAGGATTACCATAATAAAATACCACAGACTAATTAGCTTAAACAACAGAACTATATTCTTCCATGGTTCTCAAGTCTATAGTCAAAATCAAGGTGTTTAGCTGTGTTGGCTTCCTCTGAATATCTATTGGCATATAGATAACAACTGTATTCTGATTATTATTATGTGTTATTATATGTATTAATGATGCATTCTGATATATCTTTGTTTGTGTATGACCTAGTATCTCTTATAAATACCTTATAATCTTTTAGAAGGACATGTGGTTGCCATTCATAATTAGTTTATTCCTAAACTCATTACCTTTTAAAAGTCATAGTGTCCTAACCTGCTGGGGTCCTAAATTTTTTTTTTGTAAATAAATTTATTTATTTGTTGCTTCAGGTTACATCTCCGTCATATTGTCCTCTTTCCCCCCTTCCCAGCCCCGCCCTCCCACCCTGTACCCCCTAACCCTTCCATCCAACTCCTTTCAAGAGGAGTGTCCCTACATACCAGTCCCTTGCCCCAGTTCAGAAGTCATATGAGGGCGAAGAGCCTCCTCAAACACTGCAGGCCTACAAGGCAGTACTACTAGTGAAAAGTGTCTCATTGCCAGGGAGAGAAAACTAAAAAACAAACAAACAAAAAAAGTCTATGTCCATGTTCGCTTTGGTGCATTGGTTGTAGTATAGATATCCTGTACTATATAGCTAAAATCCAACTATAAGTGAATAGATGCCATGTGCATCCTTCTGAGTCTGGGTTAGCTCACTCAGGATGAGCTTCTCTAGTTCCATCCATTTGGCTGCAAATTGCATAATTTCATTGTTTCTGATAGCTGAGTAATATTCCATTGTGTAGATATACCACAGTTTTTTAATTCGTTCTTCAGTTGAGGGACATCTGGGTTATTTCCAGTTTCTAGCTATTACTAATAAGGCTGCTATGAACATAGATGAGGAAACTTCCCTATGATTCAGTGAGGAGTCATTTAGATGCATACCCAGAAGTGGTATGGCTGGGTCCTGAGGCAGAGCTATTCCAAGTTTTTAAAGATATTGCTATACTGACCTCCATAGAGGTTGCACAAGACTGTACTCCCACCAGCAATGGAGTAGGGTTCCCCTTTCTCCACACCCTCGCCAGCATGTGCTGTCATTTGAGCTTTTGTTGTTAGCAATTCTGACAGGTGTGAGATGGAATCTCAGAGTCATCTTGAGTTGCATTTCTCTGATGATTAAGGATGTTGAGCATTTCTTCAAGTGTCTCTCAGCCATTAGGGATTCCTCCTTTGTGAATTCACTATTTAGCGTGCTTCCCCATTTTTTGATTGGATTATTTGGTTTCTTGCCATTTAATTTCTTGAGTTCTTTGTAGATTTTGGATATTAGCCCTCTGTCAGATGTAGGGTTGGTGAAGATTTTTTACCAGTCTGTAGGCTACCGTTTTGTTCGAATGACAGTGTCTTTTGCCTTACAGAAGCTTTTCAGTTTCATGATGTCCCATTTATTGATTGTTGGTCTTAGGTCCTGAGCTGTTGGTGTTCAGGAAGTTGTCACCTGTGCCAATGATTTCGAAGTTTTTCCTACTTTTTATTCCAGTAGATTTGGTGTGACTGGCGTTATGTTAAGGTCTTTGATCCACTTGGACTTAAGTTTTGTACAAGGTGATAAGTATGGATCTAATTTCATTCTTTTATAAGTGGAGATCCAGTTGGACACCATTTGTTGAAGATGCTGTCCTTTTTCCATTGTGCAGTTTTGGCTTCTTTGTCAAAAATTAGGTGGCCATAGGTGTTTGGGTCCATTTCTAGGTCTTCAATTCGATTCCATTGATCTACTGGTCTGTTTCTATACCAGTACCATGCTGTTTTTACTACTATTGTTCTGTAGTACAGCTTGAAATCTGGGATGGTGTACCTCCAGAAGTTTTTTTATTGTACAGGATTGATTTAGCTATTCTGAGGTTTTGTTGTTCCATATGAAATTGAGAATAGCTTTTTCCAAGTCTATAAAGAATTGTGTTGGTGTTTTGATAGGAATTGCATTGAATCTATATATTGCTTTTGGTAGGATGGACATTTTATTATATTGGTCCTGTCTATCCATGTGCATGGGAGATCCTTCCATCTTCTAAAGGCCTCTTCCATTTCTTTCTTCAAGGGTTTGAAGTTCTTGTTGTACAGATCCTTTACTTGCTTGGTTAGAGTTACCCCCAGGCATTTTATATTGTTTGTGGTTATTGTGAAGGGGGTTGTTTCCCTTATTTCTTTCTCAGTCCATTTGTTTGTTGTATAAAGAAAGGCTTCTCTATGTTTCACACTGAGTGTTCAGCCTGCAGTGGCTCTGGTGGTATGGTCCTGTGTGTCCAGGCACAGATTGTGTGTACTCTGGAGGTCCCAAGGCCTGCTGGAATCTAGAAAGGACCCGACTCCAGGCCTGTAAGGGGAGTCACTCAGCACTGTCTCCCAGGTGGAAACCTCACTGATCGAGAGGGTCAAGTTATATTTGCTTAAGTTCTGGTTTCTGGCTGGAATGGCCAGTACTAGCAAAAGAGTCTAATAATAATAATAGCAACCCCACAGTTTGCCCAGGGCTTGGGCCCTGTTGTGGGCCAATCCGCCCTCCAACCCTGTCACCTTTTCTGCCATTCTCACAGCTCTGCCTATGTGTGTATGGAGCTGTCTTTGGATACTGGCAAATGGGGCCACTGTCATCCAAGTTCTGGTACACAGCAGTCAGTGTAACTTGCAGCCAGAAGACTATCCTGGTGCTTAGTCCAGCCGCAGCATTTTTTCCCCAATGACTGTAAATCCAATAGAGGGGCCTGTATGTATTTCCAGCACCCCTCTGGGGGTGCACAGATATGCCCGGGCTTTCCAAAATACAGCTGTGGACCCACTGACCATTGGGCTGAAGCTTGTAGAACCATCAGCCACTGCTCGCCCAGCCGCTGTGGCTGCTAAGAGTGTATGGCACTCCCTTGGTTCTGCAACCTTTCGCTAAATAGCCGGCTCACCTGCGTGGGATCTGGGGGGCCCAGTAGGCTGGTGAGTAACCCTGTGTGGGGTCTGAATCTGCACACTGGGTATTAGAGTGGATCTTATCCAGCATCTCTCCTGCTGGGGGTTCCCAATTCCCGAATCAGCTGCTTCCATGCGTATCCAAGAGAGAGAGGGAGAGTCCTGCCCAGGGACTTTTAGTGGTCCCTGGGTAGATGGATGAGACCCAGGGAAGCTGTGTCACTCAGATTTTTGCACAGCGACTTATAACTCTGTGGTTTTATGGCTGTTTTCCCCCAGTTCAAAATGTGTCCGTGTGGGCTGCCACCATCTTGGATTTTGAAAAGTCTGGGGGCCTAAATTTAACATGTGAAATTTGAAATGACATTATTTTGGCCATAGCAGCAATATATTTGTCATTATCAGTTTGGGCTGCATTTCTCTTCAAAGACTATTGTAGCTTTTTCTATCCATTTTCTACAATGAGATTGTTTTGCCTTCTTATCAAAGGTGGGTGCCCTTCTAGGAGTCTGCATAGGCTATTAATTTATATTTGACAGAATACAATTATGGATCAGAAACCACTCCAGGTACCTTTTGAAGATGGGTCATAAAACACAATGGAACTTTCACCATAATCATAGGAATCTGCACACCTTCTTGCTTCCATGTTGTACACAGATCAAACCACAAGGAGGAAGCTAGTAAGATACTCTGGTTAACAAGCATTGTCAGCTTTCATCAAGACACTAGTTATGTAAGTGAATAAGAAAATTCAGATGACGGGGGGGATCCAAGATGGCGGCGGCCGGCGCGGACGTATTTTGATTTCGGGGTCAAAAGTCACACGGCGGCAAGTATTGCAGGATGCTGTACAAAGGGCACAACCCCTTCTAAATCTTACCCAGCTACACAGGGACCACAGAAGATGCCTGGGCGGGATACCCCTTCCACATCTTGGACATGCTAGGAAGCCTCTGGACCCGGGAATCATGATAACCCATCCCCCCAAAAGGAGAAATACCCAGTAAGTTCCAACCTAATACCCAGCCGGCAGATTCAGAAACCATGCAGAGATAATCCCCATCCTGCTGGGCACTCCCAGGTCTCACACAGACTATCCAATTATCTGGAAAAGGTTGCAACCCTCGGAAGTGAAGTAGCTCCACTGCAAAGCACCCTCAGATCCCAGTCTGTGACATCACAGGCCAGCTTCCAAGCCTCAGGAGCAGCAAGGCTATTGGAGCTGAACTGCAGATTTACCCCCTACAGGAACCAACCCCAGGCAAACTGTGAGATATTTGAAACTGTCCTAGATCGAACTTTTGTACTAGTAAGGTCCCTTCTGGCGGGGAATCAGAGCTTACTTGTGCACAGCTCCGCCACCTGAATTAATTAGGTCCCCACCTGGGAGGCGGTACTGAATGACTCTCCTTATAGGGGTGGAGTAAGGCAACTCCTACACCGCAGTGCCCCCTTTGGACCCAAGTCCAGAAGACATCAAAAAAAAAATTCCTCATGGCCAGAGGCCAGAGACAAAAAAAAAAAGAAACAGAGCGAAATGTCTCCAACAAAAGAAAGCAACGCTATGAACCACCTCACCACAACTGAAACACATGAAAACGATGACAATTCTACATTATGGAAAGTGATAAAGTCCCTTCAAGAAGAACTTAAAACTATGAAGGAATTCAAAGAAGCCACAATTCTACAAGTCAAAACAATGAATAACATCATTAAAGAGCTCCAAGCCAAGGTGACCCAGCTTGAACAGGAAAAGGATAAAGCAATGAAAGATCTCCAGACAAAAACAAGCAAACTGGAGAAGGAAATGTGCAAAACGAACACTACCATTCAAGACATGAAAATAGAAATGGAAACAATAAAGAAAACACAGTCAGAGTTAAAAGAGGAAATGGAGAATCAAGAGAAGAGAACAGGAACTACGGATGTGAGTATGAAAAATAGGATGCAAGAGATGGAAGACAGGATCTCAGGCATGGAAGATTCGATGGAAGAAATCAGTACAACATCCAAGGAAAATGAGAAGGCTAAAAAAATCTCTCACCCACAACTTCCAAGAAATCAAGGACTCAATGAAAACACAGAACCTAAGAATTATAGGCATAGAGGAAAGAGAAGACTCCTGACTTCATGGTCCAGGAAATATCTTCAACAAAATCATAGAAGAAAACTTCTCAAACCTAAAGAAAGAGATGCCAGTAAAATTCCTAGAGGGTTACAGAACACCAAACAGATTAGATCAGAAAAGAAACTCCTCTCGCCACATAATAATAGAAACTCCAAATGCAGAGAACAAAGAAAGGATATTAAAAGCTGTAAGAGAAAAAGGCCAAGTCACATACAATAGCAGACCCATCAGAATCACACCTGACTTCTCCTCAGAAACTTTAAAAGCTAGAAGGGCCTGGACGGATGTCCTACAAGCCCTGAGAGAACAGAGGTGCCCAGCCAGACTACTATACCCAGCAAAACTCTCTGTCAACATAGAAGGAGAAAACAAGATATTCCATGACAAAATCAAATTCAAACAACATCTCCTCACAAACCCAGCCCTACAGAAGATCCTAGAAGGAAAATTCCAACACAGAGAAGATAACTACACCCAAGAAAACAGAGGAAAGAGAAACCTCCACAGCAACTAAACAAAAGAGAAACACAAGACAGCCAGCTAAACCAAAATAATGGGAAATAACAACCCCTGGTCACTAATATCCATCAACATCAATGGACTCAACTCGCCAATAAAACGACACAGAATTACAGACTAGATCTGTAAACAAGACCCATCTTTTTGCTGTATACAAGAAACACATCTCACTATTGAAGATAAACACTACCTCAGAGTAAAGGGCTGGGAAAAGGTCTTCCAAGCAAATGGACCCAGGAAACAAGCTGGAGTAGCTACCCTAATATCAAACAAAATAGACTTCCAATTGAAGTTAATAAAAAAAGACAGAGAAGGGCATTACATACTCATTAAAGGAAATATACACCAAGAGGTCATCTCAATATTGAACATCTATGCCCCAAATACAAAGGCACCTACATTTATAAAAGAAATGCTTCTAAAACTTAAATCACACATCGATCCAAACACTTTAATAGTGGGAGACTTCAACACCCCACTCACAACTATGGACAGATCATCAAGACAGAAGCCAAACAGAAAAATAATGAGTATAACAGAGATCATGAACCAAATGGACCTAACAGATATCTACAGAACGTTTCACCCAAACACAAAAGAATACACCATCTTCTCAGCACCTCACGGAACCTTCTCCAAAATCGACCATATAGTTGGACACAAAGATAGCCTCAACAGATACAAGAAAATTGAAATAACCCCTTGTATCTTTTCAGACCACCATGGAATAAAACTGGACTTCAATAGCAAAAGAATCAACAGAAAGTCTACACTCACATGGAAATTGAAAAACTCTTTACTAGAGGAGCACTGGATCAGGGAAGAAATAAAGAAGGAAATCAAAGACTTCTTAAAATCCAATGAAAATGAAGACACAACATACCCAAACCTATGGGACACAATGAAAGCTGTGCTACGAGGAAAGTTCATAGCATTAAGTGCCTTCAAAAAGAAAATTGTGACAGCTCATATTAGCGAATTAACAGCTAAACTGGGTGAATTGGAAAAAAAGAAGCAAACACTCCCAAGAGGAGAAGAAGCCAGGAGATCATCAAACTCAGGGCTGAAATCAACAACTTAGAAACAAAAAGAACTATACAAAGAATCAATGAAACCAAGAGTTGTTTTTTTGAGAAAATCAACAAAATAGACAGACCATTAGCGAAATTAACTAAAAGGCAGAAGGAGAAAACACAAATCAACAAAATCAGAAATGAAAAGGGTGAAATAACAACAGACATTGAGGAAATCCAGAGAATATTTGGATCCTACTTTAAAAATCTATACTCCACCTAATTTGAAAACTTAAGTGAAATGGACAATTTTCTTGATAGATTCCACCTACCGAAGCTAAATCAAGATCAGATAAACAGATTAAACAGCCCTATAACCCCGAAGGAAATAGAAACAGTCATTAAAGATCTCCCAACCCAAAAAAGCCCAGGGCCAGATGGCTTTAGCACAGAATTCTACCGGACATTCAAAGAGGAGCTAACACCAATACTTTTCAAACTCTTTCACAAAATAGAATCTGAAAGAACATTGCCAAACTCATTCTACGAGGCCACAATCACCCTGATTCCTAAACCACACAAAGACCCAACAAAGAAAGAGAACTTCAGACCAATCTCCCTCATGAACATAGATGCAAAAATACTTAATAAAATACTAGCAAACCGAATTCAAGAACACATCAAAAGTATCATACACCATGATCAAGTAGGCTTCATCCCAGGGATGCAGGGATGGTTCAACATACGAAAATGTATCAACGTCATTCACCATATAAACAAGATGAAAGAAAAAAAACACATGATAATCTCGCCAGATGCAGAAAAAGCATTTGACAAAATTCAACACCCCTTCATGCTAAAAGTTCTGGAGAGAACGGGCATACAAGGGCCATACCTAGATATTAATAAAGGCAATATACAGCAGGCCAGTGGCCAACATCAAAATAAATGGTGAGAAACTTGAAGCATTTCCTCTAAACTCAGGGACAAGACAAGGATGTCCACTTTCACCATATCTCTTCAATAGAGTACTTGAAGTTCTTGCTAGAGCAATAAGACAACTAAAGGATATCAAGGGGATAAACATCGGAAACAAAGAAGTCAAATTATCCCTATTTGCAGATGATATGGTAGTATACATAAGTGACCCCAAAAATTCCACCAGAGAACTCTTACAGCTGATAAACACCTTCAGCAAAGTGGCTGGATACAAAATTAATTCAAAAAAATCAGAAGCCCTTCTTTATACAACAAACAAATGGGCTGAGAAAGAAATAAGGGAAACAACTCCCTTCACAATAGCCACAAACAACATAAAATACCTGGGGGTAACTCTAACCAAGCAAGTAAAGGATCTGTACAACAAGAACTTCAAGCCCTTGAAGAAAGAAATGGAAGAGGCCTTTAGAAGATGGAAAGATCTCCCATGCTCATGGATAGGTAGGATCAATATAATAAAAATGGCCATCCTACCAAAAGCAATATATAGATTCAATGCAATTCCTATCAAAACACCAACACAATTTTTTATAGACTTGGAAAGAGCTAGTCTCAATTTCATATGGAACAACAAAAAGCCCACAATAGTTAAATCAATCCTGTACAATAAAAAAACATCTGGAGGTATTACCATCCCAGATTTCAAGCTGTACTACAGAGCAATAGTTGTAAAAACAGCATGGTATTGGTATAGAAACAGACCAGTAGATCAATGGAATCGAACTGAAGATCCAGAAATAGACCCACACAATTATGGCCACCTAATTTTTGACAAAGAAGCCAAAACGGCACAATGGAAGAAGGACAGCATCTTCAACAAATGGTGCTGGTCCAACTAGATGTCCATTTGTAAAAGAATGAAGCTATACCCATACTTATCACCTTGTACAAAACTTAAGTCCAAGTGGATCAAAGACCTTAACATAAGGCCGGTCACACTAAATCTACTAGAAGATAAAGAGGGAGAAACCCTCGAACTAATTGGCACAGGCGACAACTTCCTGAACAGAACACCAACAGCTCAGGACTTTAGATCAACAATCAATAAATGGGACCTCATGAAACTTAAAAGCTTCTATAAGGCAAAGGACACTGTCATTCGAACAAAATGGCAGCCTACAGACTGGGAGAAAATCTTCACCAACCCCACATCTGACAGAGGGCTAATATCAAAAATCTACAAAGAACTCAAGAAATTAAATGCCAAGAAACCAAATAATCCAATCAAAAAATGGGGTACAGAGCTAAATATAGAATTCACAAAGGAGGAATCCCTAATGGCTGAGAGACACTTGAAGAAATGCTCAACATCCTTAATCATCAGAGAAATGCAACTCAAGACAACTCTGAGATTCCATCTCACACCTGTCAGAATGGCTAGGATAAAAAACTCAAATGACAGCACATGCTGGCGAGGGTGTGAAGAAAGGGGTACCTTACTCCATTGCTGGTGGTAGTGCAGGCTTGTGCAACCACTATAGAGGTCAGTCTGGCGATATCTTAGAAAACTTGGAATAGCTCTGCCTCAGGACCCAGCCATACCACTTCTGGGTATACACCCAAATGCCTCTTCACGGAAACATAAGGAAGTTCCCTCATCTATGTTTATAGCAGCCTTATTTGTAATAGCTAGAAACTGGAAACAACCCAGATGTCCCTCAACCGAAAAATGGGTCAAAAAACTGTGGTACACCTAAACAATGGAATATTATTCAGCTATCAGGAACAATGAAATTATGCAATTTTCAGCCAAATGGAAAAGCTCATCCTGAGTGAACTAACCCAGACTCAGAAGGATACATATGGCATCTATTCACTTATAGTAGGATTTTAGCTATATAGTAGAAGGTATCAATACTACAACTAACTCACCAAAGGGAACTTGGACATAGACTTCCTATTTTTAATTTTTATTTTTTATTTATTTTTTATATATTAGTTATATGTTTTTTCTATTTTTTAGTCTTTTTTATCTATTGTATGCTTATTGATTTGTTTGTTTAGTAGTTCTCTCTCCCAGGCAACGAGACACTTTTCACTGATGGTACTGCTTCATAGATCCCCAATGAATGAAGAGGCTCTTGGCCCTCATACGACCTCTCAACTGAGATGAGGGACTATTATATAAGGACACCCCACCCCAGAGAAATGGGATGGAAGGGTTAGGAGGTAAAGTAAAAAAATGAAATGTGATGTTTCGGCCTTTTACTACTAACTGTCATGAACTATTTAGGATAATTAAGAAATGCAAACTAATGGTTATGCAAGCCAGTCATTCTGTTAGGTATTATGACAGCCTATTATAGTTACTTGCTAAGCTAATCAGAAATAAACCTGCTAAGAGACAAGCAACATCTGCTTACCCTAATATAAGAGATAGATAGGGCCTTTTCAAAAACCTCAAGAGATCTGCAGAATATGGCATTCAAAGATGTTCTCGTAACTTTAGATTTTTTTTGTATCAAGACATATCAACTCCTGACAGCACCCCCTATTCTCCTCCAAGTAGAAGATGATCATCGAAGAATCTCCAGTGGGAGATGATTGAATTAGTCGCAAGCCTATCTCTTGGTAGGAAAAGCCCCTTGCTCCAACTGTAGACAGAATGCTGTCCAAAAAAGGACAAAACCTAGAAGCAGGTAAGTCGACAGCCTAGCTCTGCCAAGACAGGGTAGGTAAGTCCTTCATAACCCCTGCTCTACAATCAATGTCTGTCAGAGAAGCGGGGCCAAACGACTGAAGATCGATGCTGTAATGTATGGAGAGAAAATGGGAACTGTCCAGGCAGCCACTGGTATGTCATTTCTTAGTTTGGGAAGCTGCAGACCCTGCACTTCCTATGAAATCAGATATATTTATCCCTCTCAGGTCTCTGAGGTGGTTGAAGAACAGATAGCTAGAGTCTCATAATTAAATTTTGAGTTTTTTAAGAGTCAAGAGAATGTTATAGATCTAAGAAGATACTTTTAAAATTGTGTTGCAATTAGTATGAATGTTGAGTCAGATATAGAACTTTAAACTCATGGAGATGTTTAGATAGTAGAATGTTAAAGTCAGGTACCAAATACATATGGACTGGTCATTGGGACTGTACGTTAAGCCATATAACCCTCATAACTGTGGCCTAATTACCTCTGTTGTACTGTATTTTATTTATTATTATAAGAGAAAGAGCCATTTGTTGTACTGAAAGGAGAAACTGTAGGGGGAAATAAGATGTACCTTAAACTTAAAAGAAAAAAAAAAGGGAAGAGGATGGGGGGTTGAGGGTGGGAGGGTGGGACTGGAGGGGGAATAGGGAGGGGACTGCGATTGAGATGTAACTTGAAGAAATAAAAAATAAAGGAAAAAAAAAAGAAAATTCAGATGTACTCAGTTCTTCAACTTGAAAGAGATAGCACCGTGGTTTGCTGAATAGTGGAGAGCCTGTTCATGAAAACTGAGCAGTCTCACAAGAGACATGATGGTATGCTCCCAATACTTTAATGAAGATTTGCGGCTGGGAATATTTTCGGGGAAAGTGGTATCACTCATGGAGGAGGGAAGCATGTTACTTTTGTGAGAGTCACCCATGGTAATACAGGGTGTCACAAGACTATCTATACTCCAGAATCCCATCAGTGCTGTGACAGACTATTGTCATGTTCTTCCTGATTATGTCAAAATGCAAGAAAAGAGGTCAATTGGAAACTCATTTTTTCAAAGTCTCAAGGAGATCTTAGAAACGTAAATAAGCCAGGATTGCATGCCAGTCTACTTTTCATCCTCTATCTCTCTCCTTAAAAGAAAGAAAATGCCTGTAGGCACTACTAAATTCATGATTGCTACCAGGAAAATGAGTCTTTGGGATTAATGTGGGGGCCAACAATTTCTTATATGTGCACTAAGATTCATACACCACAGACCTGTTTAGAAAAGTCCATGATGGGACACACTAGAATTGAGTTCACTACTGAGTGATACAGATATATATTTGACATACTGAGCACAAGCCTCCCAGACTTATTCTACTAAAATACAAAGGTTGCCAGAGAAATGAGGACTTGGTTCCACAGCAGCTTGACAGGGACTAAGAGGCTTATTTCAAGGGCCATGGGTCTAGAGTTCTCAATGAAATGAACACTCACAAACCTGCAAAAATAACATAAAGTTTTCAAAGAAATGTACTAACAGAAGCAACCAGGACTGAAACAGGGACAGAAAAATAAAAGGCAGTCTTTTATAGGAGGAAGCAACAGACAAGAGGTAGAATCTGAACCTAGTAGAGCTCTTTATTCCACTCAATTAGTGGTTATAGGCAATACATGGTGAATGTAAATTTTGATTGGCAGCATGAGGGTTCAGAAAGTATACATCTGGTCAAGTCATGTTGCTGTAAATGAAAAGGATTCTGAGTGTTGAGCAGTTAGCCTCCCAATATCATGGATTCATATCCATATGACTGGGTTATTGGGAGATGGTGAAAGGAAGGAGGTGGGGCCTCCTGAAAGGAAGTGAGTACATGGGGACACATATTTTAATTGTACTTCACGCTCCCCCTTTTCTCTGTACCCTATCTAACAAGAAGTAACAACAGCCTCTACTGCTTACACTCCTAACACTATGTTGTTCCTAAGCCTGTGGAGCCTAGCAACCATTAACAGAATGCTACAATCCCCTGAAACAAAACAAATGATTCTTCCATTTATTTTATTTCAAAGCATTGCTCTCAGTGCTGAACAGAAACTAATGTACACATCAGTAATGAAGTAACAACTTTCTTTGGCTATTTATTTATTCATTCATTCATTCATTCATTCATTCATTTTATGTAGACAGATATTTTGCCCTCATGTACATCTGTGCCTACCCATGGAGACTAAAGGAGAATGTTAGCTCCTCTGAGACTAGAGTTACAGATGTTACTGTGATTTGAACCAGCTGCTCTGAAAATGAGGCCAGTGCTCTTGACCACTGAGCCATCTCTCCAGCCTTAGTAATGACTTTTTAAAAAGTGGTTCCCTATCTATTCTTTCAGTTAAAAGGCAGCACTGCAAACTCAGAGACAGGTTATAAAGAAAATAGCCTGAAGGAAAGTTGTTGTTAAAGATGAAAATACGTTGTAGTCAGCATCACTATGTCCTCATCACAGGAAGAACCTTCATGGACATAGTCACTTCATGTCACATGTTTCTCTCACATACCTACAGACCTACTAAGAGTTCACAAGTCACACATGAAAATATGTAGACAGACACACAAACAACATTCAAATACATGAATGTTTACACATATACCCAACACAATTGGAAAAATTTTATGAAGAAATATGTAAGACAGAGAGAGAAATAAAACTAAAAGAAGAGAAAAATAATGTGAATAATGAGGCTTTTAAATAAATATTAGCAAAATGTTTCTGCAACCTACTCCATCAGCTATATTTATATAGATTCTAATAATTTTTAATTACATAAGTCAAAGAAATTACCTATTGAAATAATGTTATATATTTTACATATTTGATGCAATAGATTTTCTTCAGAACTTGTAAAAAATGAAATTTACATATCAATGTAGTGTACATATTTATATATATATATTAAAATGTATAAAATGTGATTTTGTCTATGTATGTGTATGTGTAGATGGGGACAATCTCTGGTGTCTGTCCTTGTTTTTACCTTGTTTGAAACAGGTTCTTTTTATTGTTTTGTTCTTTTGTGT
Source organism: Lophiomys imhausi (assembly GCA_907164525.1). NCBI lineage: Eukaryota > Metazoa > Chordata > Mammalia > Rodentia > Muridae > Lophiomys > Lophiomys imhausi. The sequence goes on from CAJQZJ010034182.1 coordinate 3,817,413, forward strand.
ATGCCAAGCTAACATTTTTCTCAGGATTTTCCTGTCTCTACATTGAGATTAGACATTCATGTTACTCATTCAGCTTTTGCACATAATCTTAGGGATTCAAATTTATTTCAACATGCTTGCACAATTAGTGTGTTTACCCACTATGATATGTCATCACTTTCCAAAAAACTTTTGAGAAAAACACAATCTTCACTCTTTCTTGTTTTATAGGCCCAAATGTATTTATCATACTTTAAATTAACACTTACTATAGTTTAGAATTCCAGAGAAATATATGCCCTCTTCTTTTCCTATTTGGTTTGATGTGGATGTAAATACACCATCAGTCTGCCTAACATACAGACATATACAATGTTTGACAGAAAATCATGTCATAACAGTTTAGCTTTCCTCTCTCTAAGATCTGTGATGGGATTATCTTTTGTGTGTCCAAGAAAATGTGAAGATAATAACTCAGCACTTTTAATAGTTTAATGTGACAATACAATTACCACAAGGCACAGTTGAACACAAGTCTATATTATTATCTATTTTTGTATAATCACTCAGCAAAATTTGACAGCTAGAATTACTGAGGGAAGATGTGATAACGAGAATAATAATTCTTCAAAATTATGCAGTTTGGCATGGGTTTTGATATGTGCACCTGCCAACAATTACTATTCAGCCTAGAGAATAACTATACTCTAATTATAGGATGTATAGTGTAGGGGCTCTTTGCCATCCTGCATACTCTATTAGATGAAATGTTCCCAAATTTACTTGCAAAGGTCTATGGATGCATAGTTGGTGATAAGTTATATTGCAATTGACAGTGTTCAGAAGGTCACACATAATAGGTACTCAAGAAATGTTTACTAAAGTTGCCTTATATCCACTTTGTGTGTCTCCTGCCTAATGTCTTTGTTTATGTTAGTGAGATAAAAAATAATTTGAATATAAAATCTGTGCTCTGGATTTTCCTATTTTGTTTGAGAAACACCTCTCATTTTCATGATGTGTACTGCACTTTCTTTGCTTCCAACAGGAAGCAACACCATTCCGTTAGCAGGTTTTCTCATGTCAGCCAGCTAAAAGAATGGAATAAGGCTAGAAAGAAATTAACTAAGGATTTTTCCTTAGTTTTGACAGTGGCTTTCTTTCCACTCGGTTTCTCTTCTTGTTTTATACCATTTCATTTCTGACCACTTGATCCTACTTTTTTTTTAATTTAAGCCTGTACTAGAAAGGAAAATTTACTATTGCTATCATCCATATCCACCCTCCATATTCACTGCATCCTAGAACGTTAGAAGGAGAGCAAGTGATGTTTTAACAGCAGCACTGCATCCTACAAAAGTGTATAAAATACTGCAGGAAATCATTTAAATCTTAATAGCTGCAAGTAAGCATTCTTGATTTTTAATTTGTGTACTAATCTTATTTCAGAGCACATGTACAATCAGCTTCAATAGTCCATAAGCACTGTTTTCCATCCAAATTGGCTTACATTCAATTTTTATTCAACCTTTGTGAAGACTGTCAATTTCATTAACAGGTTCTAAAAATATAAAAAGGAATAAACTGTCTTCTTATCTACTTAAGGAGAGGTCTCAGTTAGCCCAGGCAGGCCTTGAACATGCCATGTAGACTAATTCAACCTTGTTCTCCTTATTCTCCCTCCTCCATCTTCTGAGTGCTGGTATTAAGGTCATGCACCACAATGCTTAGTTTTCTGTGGTGCTAGGGATCAAACTTAGGGTTCCGCGCACTTTATACAAGCACTCTATCAACTTAATTACATCCCTAGCCTTAAAATTCCTTTCTTATAAACCTTTCTGTGCTAGTGAAGGAACACATATGTAAGTAAACTATAAACCATTGCTACAAGTACACAGATGCTAGCTTTGAACTGAAACGAGCCCTCATTGGCTTATTCCACATATTTGGGTCGAACCACACCTACTTATAAGACACCAGAACCACCTTCTGCAGTGAAAACAGCATCCTAGAAAGATTTCAGAAAGAGTGACTGATCCCCAAGAGTGCGTTGATGATTTCTTCCTGTGCCCTGGAGAGTATTATAGGAAGAAAAGTGTCCACTTGTCATCTAAATAGAACATCACCTGAGTGCAAAAAGGAAAGAAAAAATGATGGGTTTAGAATAAATACTACACAAGTATTCTGGCTTATATAGGTGACTATTAGACAGTAGATGGGATTTCACAGGAAATAACAGTGAAAAGAAAGTCAAGAACAAAAATGGCACTGACAAGGAACCTTTTGAGATGTGCTAAGCCACGATCTTTTCAGGCAGCGTGTGTGGTCTCATTTTTATAGACTGGTTTAGAGAGTGTCTCTAAGAAATTCTTCACTTCAGACAGACACACAACTGCTTTGTGGAGAACAACTTCAGTCAGGTAATCTTTAATAATTATAAAATCTAGAAATATTCTAGTCTTTTTATAGCTCATCCTATTTCTTTTCAAAACAGAATAAATTGTTGGTGGGATTTTTAAAGCGAAAGCTCTATAATAGGCAATTTCTTCCTGTCTCTCAGCTTTACTCTCACTCAGTGGATGGCTGACAGGATACTCTGGAAGCAGGAAATGTATCGGTGTTAGCTCTTCTTTGAAGGTCTGATAGAATTCTGTGCTAAAACCATCTGGCCCTGGACTTTTTTTTTGGTTGGGAGACTTTTAATGACTGTTTTTATTTCCTTAGGGGTTATAGGGCTGTTTAATGTGTTAACCTGATCTTGATTTAACTTTGGAAGGCAGAATCTATCAAGAAAAATGTGCATTTCGCTTAGGTTCTCAAATTTGGTAGAGTATAGATTTTTAAAGTAGGACCAAAATATTCTCTGGATTTCCTCAATGTCTGTTGTTATTTCTCCCTTTTCATTTCTGATTTTGTTGATTTGTGTTTTTCCCCTCTGCTTTCGTTAATTTGGCTAAAGGTTTGTCGAATTTGTTGATTTTCTCAAAGAACCAACTCTTGGTTTCGTTGATTCTTTGTATTGTTCTTTTTGTCTCTAAGTTGTTGATTTCAGTCCTAAGTTTGATGATTTCCTGCCTTCTGCTCCTCTTGGGAGTGTTTGCCTCTTATTTGTCCAGTTCTTCCAGTTCAGCTGTTAATTTGCTAATATGAGCTGTCACAATTTTCTTTTTGGAGGCACTTAGTGCTATGAACTTTGAAGCAGGAAATGGAAACCTAAAATAAAAATAAACAACAACTAAGTTTTAGGGGATCTGATGAGGAATCAATTGAATAAAATAGATGATAGCAGTAAGATCTTAATCCCTTAGAGTTCCTTTTAAAATTTGTTCCTCTTTCTTTATACTCTGTGTGGTGTGTGTGTACACATGCACGTGTGCTCCCCTGTGCACATCCACAGACACCCACACAAACAAACACATGTACTGTGATGGCCAAAAGACAATTCTTAAAAGTTAGTTCTCTCCTTCCTCATTGGGGTTCCTGGAATAGAACTCAGGTCTTCAGGGTGGGTGGCAAGCACTTTTACCCACTGAGCTCTATCACCAAAACAGTCTGTGTGGCTTCCTATAGTGAAGTAGCATAAGGCTGGGTGGCTTATGGCCGATTAAAAAAAAAAAATGCATGTTTCAAAGTCCTTGAGGCTGGAATTGCAAACGTCTCACCTTGGCATCTGTCAAGGGCTCTATTTCTGTTTCACAGACTGTGTCTTCTTGATACAGCTTCTCATGATGGAAGATGCACAAGCTCCGCAGCTTTCCCTTATCAGGCATGATTTCCTTTTTGTTAAATGAGTATTAAATTAAAAAAGCATTTTCTTAACTGAGGCATTCTCCTTTCAGATGACTTTAGTTTGTGTCAAGTTTACATAAAATTATCAAGCACACCAACATTATAAAATATGACACACACATGTGATCTGAAAATATAATTTAGGGCTGAGGTTATAGTTCAATGATAGAGAACTACCTCAGAATGTACAGAGCTCTGAATTCAAATCTCAGTATTGTAAAAAAAAAATTTAAAAAGACATATTTGCAGGTAAATCAACATATCTTAATTATATGTATCTTTACAGTACAGCCAGTTCATGCAGAAGCTGGTGACTTTAATTTCACCCAGATATGATTATCTTCACCTGGTAATCACACATAATAAATGAAAGGAGCTTTTGAATTTTTGCAGCTTTATTCAAAATAACCAGAAACTGGAAACAACCTAGATGACCCTCAACAGAAGAACGGATAAAGAAAATGTGGTATATTTAAATAATTGAACAGTACTTGGCTATTAAAAACAAGGACATTGTGAAATTTGCAAACAAATGGATGGAACTAGAAAATGCCACCTTGTGTGAGGTAACCCAGATCCAAATGGACTTGCACAGTAAGTACCCACTTACAAGTGGATATTAGCTATAAAGTACAGGATAACCACAACACAATCCACAGACCCAATGAAGCTAAGTAACAAGGAGGGCTCACGGGAGGATGCTTGAATCTCACTCAGAAGAGGAAATAAAATAGACATCTGAAGTAGATGGATAGAGGAAACTGGATAGGAGAAGGCCTGTAAGGGTAATGGGTGTGGAGAGATAGGGGAGGACTTGGAAAGAGAACAGAAATTGGTGGTGGGGGGCAGCTCTGGGAATGGGGGAAACTCCAGAGCCTGTGGGATGACCCTAGTTGAAACTCCTAGCAGTGGAGGATATGGAGCCTGAAGAGGTCACCTCCTATTGCCAGGCAGGACTTCCAGTGGAAAGTGGGGAACACCAACCCATCCATAAAAACCTTCAACCCAAAATTTGCACTATACGAAGTACAAGGATTAAGATGAACAAATATTGAGAGAATGGCCAACCAATGACTGGCCCAACTTGAGACCCACCCAATGAGAAAGAGCCAATCCCTGACATTGTTAATGATATTCTCCTATGCTTGTGGACAGGAGCCTAGCATAACTGTGTTCTGAGAGGCTTAATCCAGCAGCAAAGGAAACAGCTGCAGGGACCTACAACCAAACAATAGGCAGAGTTTGGGAAGTCTTGTGGAAGAGTGGAAGGAAGGATTGAGGGACCCAGAGGGTCCATAAGAAGACCTACAGGGTAAAATAACCTGGGCCCATGGGGGCTCAGAGAGACTTAACCACCAACCAGAGAGCATGCATGGGATACACCTACACACCCTACACATACGTAGCAATTGTGCAGCTTGTTCTTCATATGAGTCCCCTAACAATTGGAGTAGGGGCTGTCTGACTCTGTTGCCTTCCTTTGGATCCCTTTCCCATACCTGGGTTGCATTGTCTGGCCTCCATGGGAGAAGATGTGCTTAGTCCTCCTGACACAGGGTGGATTGGAATCCATGAGGCTTCTCTCTTTCTCTGAGAAGTGGAGGGAGTTATGGGGGGAAGGGGTATAAGTGTGGGACTAAGGACACTCCACTCCAGAGGAATGGGATGGAAGGGATAAGGGGTAGAGGGTGGGAGGGCGGGACTAGGAGGAGTGGAAAGAGGACACTATGATGGAGGTGTAACTTGAAGTAATAAATAAATAATTTTTTAAAAAAGAAGTAGAGGAGGAAGGGGATTGGGATCAGGCTGTAAAGTTAATAAATAAAATAAATTAACCAAAAAAAGAAGTGAAGCAAAAAATAAAAGGAAAAAATTTAGTTGTAATCTGTTTAGATAATAAAAAACTGTAAGATATCATTTTTATATGAAATTATCATACAACTCATTATAAATTATCATTTAGTTCATTTAAAATTATTTGCCAGAAGTTACTATTATTAATGCATTGTGAGAATTATATTGACATTTTCCTATTCACAAAATTGGTAATAACAAATATTTAGATAGTAATAAACATCTATTGTAAAAAATAAAAATGACTTCACAGTGCTTGAAAACAACTTTAAATTCTATTTTTTTCAGTTCAAATACATCAATTTGTCCTGAAATATACTTAAAACACAGTTGAATGTGATTTAAAGAAGGAAAATTCCAGTACCACCCTTACTTCCCTATAACCTCCTCCCCTTCTCCTTAGAGAAGGGCAGGCACCCCATGGGTTCCAATCCACCTTGATAGTTATTAGCTTTTAAGAGTTTCTGGGCTTGTATAGTAACTAAGTACACACAAAATACTTCAATAAAATCAGGTGATAAAAAACATGGATGGACAATTGAGGGTGCAACTGATAGTTTTTGTAAAGTGGATAAGGAAGGAAACTGTCAACTATGTTAGAAGTACAAAACTTAGCAATGTCTACTAAAATTATGCACAAGTAAACAAATAGACAAAATGCAATATGTTTTCATAGGGGAAAGTGTTTATTTCTATGCAACAGGAAATCTGAAAGGATCTTGCTTAGAATATATCCATTTCAACATGCCTCAGGACAAAATTCCCAGGTTCATGATGATGAGAATGTCAAACCACTCTGTTACCATGGTGGTCCTTGTACAGGAATCAAGGAGGGATGTACACATAGAGAGCAACATTATCCCTACTTTAAGACCTCACACCTCCATGTAGAGTCCCTAGACGGAGCCCAAAGCTCTGACAATACCCTCCATTCTCTGTCATGTGTGTTCTTCACCCTGTAAGCTGCAGGAGCTTTAGGACAAGCCACATCTGTGGTTTCTACCCAACCACAAAAGCCCAGGCTCACAAGCTGTTCCAATTCCTTATGACTCTGGTCTCATTTTATTCTTTAACTTGTTCTCTGATCTCTGTCTTTTCACATTGTCTCCTCATTATGTTCTTGGACTTGGTCTTCAGCAAACCCATCCATAGATCCACATCCTTTTGTGATTGCCACTTCTCCACTAACCCATACTAACTACACTACTAATGTGTAATGTAAGATTATACATCATGCCTATTTTATAAATACTCTCTTTCTCATCTGTGACAAAATAGACAAATCATTTCTCAGGGAAGCCTGAGTATATTCATTGTCCTGATAAAGATTCCCTTAATGAAAAATACTGGATGGGAAAATACTTAGCTCTGTTCAGTGGAAGGTTCCTTTTCATTTTTACTACCCAAATAATAAGACACCATGCTAAGTATTTGCCCTCCTTCAAGTTATGTCTAGACTATAAAGTCTGAAAGGTAGAAAGTATTTATTGTTGGAGGATGGTTTGAGAAAAGGGAAGATTCAGCAAGCAGGTCAGTTCAGCGCCTCCCAAACAATTGAAGAGGACAATATTTTCTTACAAGTCTTACTGGATTCTCCAACAAAGTTAAGGTAAAAGTTTGCAGATCCCATATGCCATCACCTCCCTAAAAATCATATTCTTATATCCTTCATTTTGCTTTGCTAACAAAATTCAATGAGCTAAAATTAAATGTTATCTTACTTTTAATACTAAAGTCCTTCTGATTATTTTAATGACATGCAAATTACATCTTTAAAACTCAAAATACATAATCACCTGAGTAATGCTCCAATGTATTAATTTTCCATTAAAATGTATTCAATTAATTAACAGCAGTTCATTGAAATTATAAATGGGCACAAACATTTCCCCATTAGGAAAAAAAATGATACCATGATTGAAAAGAAGGACACTTTTGATTCTAATTTATTTATGGTGTAGTTAATACAGATGAGTGGACTCATAAGATGGACCTGTATCACATTTCTTATACTGATTTAAAACAATTAACAATGGAAAGTTTAAAAACATTGTACAATAAAGAAAACACTTGTTTTCATGTTGACCATTTTCCTTTCAGAGTGACAGAATAACTTTACCTACATATTTACAAGGTTAAGTGATTGAATAAACAAGTGAAAGATGTTATGAGTTATGAATTTATTGGGTTAATATTCAGACAGTACTGAAAAGTTTCTGAAGGCTAATCTTTATAACAACTTAGTTTTCAGCAAGTAAATTGTGAAAGTTAAGAGAGTATAGACTTATACTGACACTACTAATAAGGTATAGGCTTCATCTTAATATTTGAAAGCAAGTCTTTTGCTATAACAAAAAAAAATCTCTGAAATTTTTGAGATCCGTAGAAATAAAAGCATCCTTTATGGATTGTCATTGTACTCATAACTTATTTCACGATAGCTTCCTTTATTGTGGTAATTCTTTCAGTGTTTCTCTTCTATTTTTATTATTGTTGTTCATGTATCAACTTCTATTCATTTTAATTTTATTATGTTTATTATTCATTTGTGCGTGTGTGTATGCTTGTGTGTGTGTGTGTGTGTGTGTGTGTGTGTGTGTGTGTATGTATGTATGCTTTTGCAGTCTACAGTCTACAGCACTCTTGTGCAGGTCAGAGGACAACTTTTTGAGAGCAATCCTCCTCTTCCACCCTCACACGGGTTCTGGGAATCGAACTGCATGCCTCAGGACTGCATCAGGCTTGCTTCCCAAATGCCTATTACCTCTAACCCATCTTACTGTCCCTTAAACTTCTCATTAACCAATCCATTATGCCCTTCAACTGAAGAACGGATTAAAAAACTGTGGTAATTTGCACAATGGAATACTATTCAGCTATCAGAAATAATGAAATCATGCAATTTGCAGCCAAATGGATGGAACTAGAAAAGCTCATCCTGAGTGAGCAAACCCAGACCCAGAAAGATGCACAGAGTATGTGTTCACTTATAACACTTATAACTGGATATTAGCCTTATAATACAGGATAACTATCCTACAACCCACAGACCCAAAGGAAGAGGAACCAAGCATAACTATCCTACAAGAAATTTTACCCAGCAACAGATCAAAACAGATGCTTAGACACACAGTGAAACATTAGGTGGAGCTCTGGGAGCTCTATATAAGAGAGGGAGGAGGAATAGAGAGACCCAGAGGGGTCAAGATCAACACATGAAGATCAACAGAACCAACTAACCTAGGCCTCTAGAGGCTCACAGAGACTGAAACACTAACCAGAATAAGAAGGAAAAAAGCTTAGTCTTGACCTAGACACTCCAATACAAATATAGAGGACAGGCAACTTGGTCCTCCTACCAATCCCTTAACAAGTAGAGGTGGAGTGGCCTCAGTCATGGACTTTGTTAACTGTTAGTAGGACACTTTATTCCCCTCATGTGACTGATGAACTGTGGGGGCTGATGTGTGGAGCTCCACCACACCAAAGGAGTAGGATAGGTCGGAGAGGGGGTAGAGGGTCAGAGGGTAGGATGAGGAGGGGAGGAGGGAGGGAGATGTTATTGAGATGTAACTTGAACTGATAAATAAATGTATGAAAAACTTCTTAATACCCAATTCAAATCTTGATATTTTTCATTGCTCTAAAATTGGCAGTTGGCAGAGAATATCTGAATGTCTGGTGAATCTGCCAGTAAGGAAAGAATTTATTTGGTTAACATCAAGCATTCCAAATCCATTCCAGTAAAAGTTTTGCTTTATTTCAATTTATTGGCCTAAGTTGAGATACAGTAGCAAATGAGGACATCAACACGGGTTTCTTATAGAGCATCAAGGCAGTTTAGGGCTTCACAAATACAAACCAACCCTGTGTAAATAGATCAGTTAGCAAGAAAAATCCTGACTGTCTCTCAGGACCAACTGACCCATGCCCCAGATGTTGTTGACTGCTGAATTTAACAAAAGATGTGGAATGGTAAATGAGTAAAGTATTGATCATCAGCTTCCAGAGAGGATGCTCAATGATGTTTCACAGAGAGTGCCAGAAAAATCCATGTTTATGCCTATTTAAAGGAGGTCATTTAAAGTTTGATTTCAACTGGAGAATAAGAATATAATAACAAGGAATAAAATATGACCATGGTCAATACCATAGACTGTGAACAAATCAAATGAGCAGAATATTCATCACTGGGGAGGTACAACAAAAAGAAAAATCTATGCCCAAAGCAAACAGGAGCTTTGGGAGAACATGCCCACTGTAATTGAGAAGAAAAATTTGAACTTAAAGTTCATGTAAAAATCAAATCTTGTCTGAAATTACTGCTGAAAAATTCTAAATCAGAGATGCAAATACAGCAATAAATGTTTTAAACAATATGACTTTTATACCAATTAATGGGTCCTGGGATGATCTAAAAACAGAGATAAAAGCCTAACATTTGAGTGAAGAGATTGAGACAAGTCATTAGCAAAATCTTGTATCCACAATCTCCCATAGACTTTCTTTACATAAAAAATATATCTGTTCTCCTTGAATGTCAGAATATGGTCAAAAGAATGGTGAATGATGAACCATGCCTTGTGGAACTGTGAAAGTGGCTCCAGGAAAAAAAAAGCAAAGGCCTTTTAGCTTAGGTACATTTTGTTCCCTGGATTGTTCTTGAACATAATTTTGTGCTTCCTGTGATAAACTTTTACTTTCAATTTATAAAACATGTTTATTATTGTTGGATGTCAGAACATAGCTATAGAACCCAATCTGGTGAAAGGATATTCTGAGTGCTGTCCTCAGTGTACCCTGGATCTGGGTATGGTCTTCTGACTTGCTTTCATACTTTCCCATATACAATTAATAGTTTGTGCAAGCAATTGTGTTGTAGTTGGTCTGTCCTGAAAATTTCTGAAAAAAGGCTGTTCTACTAATATTTAGTATGTTTTTACTTACTTCTACTTACATGTTTTTCTGATCATGGTTTCTCTTGTTTGTTTGTTTGTTTATTATTTAAAGTTACATCTTCATCACAGTCCCCTTCTGAACTCAAACAAATTTCCTTGGATCATAGCCTTTTGTTACATTCATGTAGAAAAATACACTGAAACAGAATTAAAGTTGTCTGCAGTACTAGACTATAATCTGTCCAATTCTTTCAGGTCCTCAGACACCATTTCTCACAGAAAGATCTGCATAGGTGATAGATGTCCACAGTCCACACTTGAATATCATTAAAATATGAGAAAACATGCTTAAGTCACAAGTATCAATGCTTGAAGCTGCTTTCCATAAAGGTTCATCTGTGTGGAATATCATGCTGTTTTTGTTTTTGGAAGTATAAGAATAAAAGTAGTATACACCAGAAACTCTTTGGCATAGTTGGATTTTATAAAATTGTTGTCCTAATTATCACAATTACTTAAACTTTAGTAATAAGTATAAACTCTTTTTTAATTGTACAAAATGCTGATAAATATAGATCGATGATAGATAACTAGATAAATAGATGGATCATGAAGATACACAGAAAAATAGACAGAAGATAGATCAATTATAGATAGATAGATGATAGATAGATAGATGGATGGATAGATAAATAACATTTGTTAATATGCCATGTTTGCTTGATATCTCTGGAAGTTATGACATTTTCTGAAGGAAAATGGAAGAGGAATGGATCTGGGGGAAGGTGGTATAGGAAGGACTGGGAGGAAAGGAAGGAAGAGAATCTGCTATTGGTATGTAATATATGAGAGAAGAATTAATGAGAGAATGAGAGGGAAAGAAAGAAAGAGAGAGAGAACTGTTTTTTCTTTCTGTTTTGACCATGGTTCTATGGTTCTTCTGGTTCTTTGACCAGAACTTCTTCAGTAGAAATTCTAGTGAAGACAAAAATGCATTTTTTTCTAAATATAGTATCTTCACAGAGTGCCCATGATATAAGGATTACATATTAAACATGAAAATCAGCATCAGTTTCATATTTAAAAATCTGTTTTTGATATGTATCAATAATTGTTAAACGTATGTTTTATATATAAATTATTAAATTTGGTAACAGTTAATAGAACAATAGTAAATAGATACATATAAGACAGATACAAGATAGATATATAGATAGATAGATAGATAGATAGATAGATAGATAGATAGATAGATAGACAGATAACAGTATGCTTATTATATTGAGACTGAGAATCTCTGCATTCAGTTCTGCTCTGTCTTATTGTATATGCATATTGTCTCTAGAATGCATCTCAGCTTCTAATCAATAGAGTAAGGCAAGTTTCTGCTGAACCTGCCCTACTCACTCCCAGATTCTGATTACTGTAGAGCCTAGATGAATGGTATCAGCAAGCACACAACAGAAATAATAGTGAGCAAGTGAAGCTCAAGTCACCCTAGCACTGTTTATGTGAGTGATGCTGATGAGAAAGGGCCCTCATGAACCTGAGGATAAATCTTGATCCAGTCAATATGACTAGTGGCCACAGGGAAGATGGGTACTACTTCGAATTTAAGAGCCTAGGTCTTTTGAAATTCGACCAGACTTCATCTGGACCTGGAACAAGACCCTAAATGTCTGTTCTGATAAAGCATCTGTCAAGACTTGAAGACATTGAAAGAGGTCCCCAGTGCACTCCTCAAGCCTTCCCTGTCTGGAAAACTTCTTGAATATAAAACCTTAATGTTGATTGCAGTAAGTATTTTCTTTAGTAAGACAGACATGAAAACATTTTTAAATCCATCTACTAAGCTACTCAAAGCAGATCACTTTGAGGACATGGTCAATAAATTTGATAATTGATGAATCATCAGACTTTCATTAAAATCCTGCTTTGAACCAAAAGTTGAGCAAAACTTTGAAGCAGTTTGAATAGCTTTCCATGTGATACCCTCAAGGAGTTAATAATGTATTTAAGAAGATGATTATAATGCATGGCATAAATGTGACTATAAGACAGCATGTAATTGTGAGCTAAATTGTGTGGAACATCATCTATATACTCTCAAATTTGGAAGAAGATAAATTAGTGGGAGCTGAAACACAAAAGCAATGTGTAGAAGGAATTGAGCAATATCTTTAAAAGTAGTTTTCAAGGTGGTATGGTCAAAATAGACATACTGGGTTCAGGAAGGAGGGAGAAATAAGATAATATTCAGGAAGTGTATGGATTCAGCCCCTAATTAGAATTAAAATATGAAGAAAGGACATGGAAAGTAACCATCACATCCTCTGACTAATAGCTAAGAACAAGGTATACTTCCAAGTGACTCTTACAGTTCTCAGTTTTCATAAAACTGTTGGAAGTGGTAACCATTGTTTTCTCATTTTAAACATACTAACTGAGACAGTTTAACTAAATTGCCAAAGATCCTTCAGCCGATATAATGGGGATGAAGATTTGAACTGTCCTAAAATGCTGAAGCTATATAAGGAAGAGTTTGGGATGAAGTCAAAGAAAAGACTCAGGATCTAAGTGTTGAACTACTCACTTTTAGAACACAACTCTCTCTATCCTTTTATTTAAAATAGACTTTTTCATATAGTATACCAAAATTATGATATATCTTCCCTCTATACCTCCCAGTTCCTCCCCACCTACCCTTCCATCATGATCTACCTTCTTTCTGTTTCTCACTAGAAAATAAACAGGTTTCTAAGGGACGCTTATAAAATATAATAAGATGAAATAAAAATGAACACATTGGAATAGGAGAAAAAAGGAGCCTAGGAAAAGGCACAAGAAAAAGATATAGATATGCAGATACCAACTCATTCACACACTCAGGAATCCATTAAGAACACTTAACTGGAAACCAGGCAAAGGACCAGTGAGGTTAAAAAAGAGAGAGAAAAAATAAAAATTAAATGAGATAAAAGCTCATAAATAAGAAGGAAGGAGAAACTAATTAACTAAGGATTAGCAAAGTTTTCAGGGATTTAAGAAAAGTCACCTAAGATAATATGAAATATTGTAGACAACCTGAAGATCATTAAAATAGAGAGGGAAGAGTTTAAGCATATACACACAATACAAGATAATAGCATGTGTCAGGTCAATACACTATAATGTTTTTATAGTATATTCTTGCATAATATTAAATATGTTAGTTACATCTGTAATAAATGTCTTATGATAAGCATTATTATTAGACTACATTAAATGCAAAACATTGTTTAAATAATGTAATAAAAAATACATTATAAAGTTTGTGGACACACAACATACTTCATTCCACTGTGCCAGAGACAATGACAACACTTACTTTATGGTATGTTAATATGTGTACATATATAGATATAGATAGATGATGTGTATATTGGTATTGTTGATATAATTTACATTACTGTTTGTTTGTTTGTGTAGTTGGACAGGGGAACACATGAAATGTTGTGAGTGTGAAAGTCAGCTTAGAGCAGCTGGCTTTCTCCTCCTACCATATGGGCTCCAGGGATCAGCACAGGTGGCTGTGGTTGACAGGAAGTGCTTTTGTCTGCTGAGCCATCCAACTGGCCTTGCCTCCTATATCATAATGGGGATAAAACTCTACTTAGATTTGAAGGCTGTGCTTTTTATGTAAAAGACAGATGAAGACATGCTCATTTAAGAAACCTTAAGTGCACATCTTTAGGGTTTTTTTTTTTTTAGCAGTTCATGGGAATCATTAAAGCTAGAAAGTCCAAACAAGCCATCAAAATATATTTTGCTTATTTATGTAGACTATACTGATTTTGCAATTTTTACATAACTGAGACCCATACACCAGCAGGTAATTTTTAAATTATAAATGTTGATGCTTTCCCTCCAAAACCCTGGAAACTTCTCTTGACAAATTATGATAATCCACACCATAGTTATGCCTTCTTTTGGGATTCCTAATGTTATAATTAATTTATAATAGATTAGTGCATATTAAATACTAATGCATATAAACCGAATGTTGCATTTTGTTTCATAGCATCGTGTTTTCTTATTAAAAGAAGCTCAACCATTATCAACTGCTCAAATCAGAAAAAAGCATTAATATCATTGATATGAAAGCCAGTTTTGATTGGTTCCTTGTGAAATATTACTCTTTCAAAGGGTTTTATTGCTTTAAGAAGATATGACCTTTCAATAAATATCATTAGTTTTTTTTTTGTTGTTTTTCTGTTTTGTTTTCCAGACTAGTTGGTTCTCAAGCTTCTGGGGATTCTCCTGTCTCTTGATCTTATTGTCATGTAAGACACGATGGTCACCATATCTCACTTTTCCATGGGTTCCATGAAATTGAATCCATGCCCTTATTCTTGGACAATAAGTTCATCAGTCAACTGAGCCATCTCCCTACACATTGAATCAAGTTGTTTTTAAGTGTGTGTGTGTATAAATGTTGATAGACAGATAGATAGAGAGATGACAGATACATAGATAAATAGATACATAGATGATAGATAGATACATAGATGATAGATAGATGTTGTATATTTGAAAGTACATATATATTTTATTATATTAACATACTGACATAATATACATATATACACATGTACACATACATGTGGTTGTATACACAAATACAATATATGCACATACACCATATGCATATGCTACAAATATTTCTTCTCTATACTTTTTCACCCTACTTCAGTAATAAAAACAAAACATTTAGTCTTAATTCCTATTACTGAAATGAACAGAGTCATTTAGCAACATTTGTTTGTTTTAGCATATATTAATTATCCATGACAGTGGGATTTGTTGTGACATTTTCAGATGTACAAAATGCATTGCTATCACAATTGCTGGCCCCTTCCCCCAGTTATCATTTCTTGTCTCCCTCCGAAACTCAAGTTACTGAACTGCTGAACCACCTGATACTGCAGTGAAAAGCTGTTCTCTTCACATCTGCCAAGCAATAGTCCCTTAATAGTCATTTCATGTGGATAAAAGTGACCAAAAAAGAGTGTTAAAAAGCTTACAATATGTCCTGATAAGATAAAAATTCTACTGCATTAATTTTAAATAGTTTCTCTAAGTATTACTTGAGTTGATCACATTTACAGATCAATATGACTTCTTATCTTTAAAATTGCACTTTCCTATCCAAAGTTGAATTCTAAAAAACTAGTATCTTTCAAAACTAATTTATTTTCAAATGTTAACATTTAAATATAAAATACTTTAGTTGTTATTATGGGCTTTTAGGATATTTTAAGTTCTCACCTTCTGACAGCTTATTATAACTTAGTTTTAGACAATAGGCATATCTCAATTATGTATTACTTGAAGAGATACATGTAATTTTTACAGTTTCCAGCACTGCATTGTATTTCTCTGCATGAGATGAACAATACATGTCTCCCTTCTGATGAAGGCATTAGGGGAGTCAGAAGAAGAGGAGACCTGGCATTGTTAAGTAGATTCAACTCAACCAGAGTAAAGGATTTGTAGTTGACATCAGCTTCCTGTAAGGCTGTAAGACTCTCCCTTTCATCATCTCTTTTGTGGAAAGGCAAACTCTTGAATCAGAAGATATTATTATTTTAATGATTGTCTTTATGTCTCAATTTATTTTTTCTTTCATTGATTTGAATGTGAATATTGGTTTCTTAAATTGGCTATGGTACTTTCCTTCTTTTAATAACATGTTTTTCTCCTGAAATGAAATTTTCATTTGTGAATATAAAAATGGTATGGTTATTGCTTCTTTTGTAGTATGTCGATCACAACTGATTCCTAGATTTGAAGAGATAATGCACAAATTAATTTTTTCTGTGTTACATTTTTCTAGTGAAATTTTTCCATCAGGAGAAATTAAGCAAAGTCAGGATTCTGGTTGCTGCCAATGACAGAAAAATTTATCATTCTGAGATCACTTTTCAAAAAATGCACTGTACCTTGCACACACTGAGTCTTCTCAGATATCTAGGACTACTCTACTTTATAAATGTCCTTATTTCTAGAAAAACATCTTGGTAAATTGTATATAGAGTTGAGTCTGTTTAGATGTCAAATATCCTAGCCCCATAACAATCAAATAACAAGACATTCTGAAAGCTAATAACATGTGGAATGTTCCTTTCAAAATGGGGGAAACTTGAGAATACTACTTGTTCACAAGAGAAAGATCATCATCTCGGCCCTTAAATCTTCCCTCTAATATAGCCTTCTTTTCATAGAAGAGTTTGTGTTTGCAAATGAATAGGTTTCTCAATCTGTTCCTAAAGATTCTGGGACTGAAAACCCCATTTGGCTCTGTCTCAGTCAATTCCTTTAAGAACAGGAAGACTTTGGTTAATTCAAAGATGGGAGGAGAAAGACAACCAACCCAAACCATCATAGTCAAATCAATTAAAGCAAGCTTTTATATTTGGGTATGTGAGCTACATCCCCCTAAGATGGAGTTCAAGAGATCAGTATTGGGTGTGAGGAGAACAAGGCTCAGGATTTTCCATAAGAGCAATTGGGGGGCAAAATTGGTGGGGTTATAGGAACAGAGCATAAGCCTAGCAAGCTAGTCTCTCCTGAAACAAAAACATAGTTGCAAGGTAGACAAAACAAGGTAGCCGTATGTGATCATATTACCTTTTGAAACAAAGGTATAGTGCTGATATGATTATAAGCAACTTTTTGAAACAAAGACATAATTGCCATTTCTGGCATATGCAGTACAGAAACATGGGTAGTTAAGGTTACAAATAGGGCATAGTCCAATCCTTGAGAAACTAATGTTTAATAATAGGGAGGAGTGACCCTAATTTGTCTTTACTGGGAGATGGCTTTTAAGCCTAAGATAAAGGCAGACTGGTCCCTCACTTCTGTATAGTACGTTATTTTAGGGGATAACCCACACCTTCAATTCCTGAGCTCTTCAGAGCTTTACAACACAAATACTGTTTTAGATGCAGCAGCCTATTTCATCGCTCCTTTTAGTGCTTTATAAATTCAAAGTTTGGAACCTTATCGCCTTTCCAGTTTCATTCAACCTCACAGGCTTATGGGTGTTATAAAGCCACTTCTCTTCCATTTTAGTAGAGTTTGAAGACAACAAAAGCCAATGTATGAATTGGATATTTTAAACTTCTACCTCTACCTTCTTTCACAAATTTCACCTTCTACTGTGATACCACACCCTCAATTTTTCTTTTATATGGTAGGAATGAAATTTAAATAAACTATTGTAATACACAAAATTGAAAAAAAATTACATGATAGTATAGATATTTTATTTTATTACATTATTATGAAAGAAAACAACTCATTTTCATAAATGTTTTAAAGATTTTATATTGTTAAACTGAATCCTCATGAAAAGTTTCAAAGAGTCAACATTCAGTAGTCATTGGTTTTCCCTGAAAATGTAAGAACCCTCCTTTCTCAGCAATTAAATTCTCCAATTAGTTATATATATTTGAAAATATTATTTTTCAAACTCTTATCTTTTTTCAATAATTTATTTTTTAATTCTTCAAGTTACATCTCAATCACAATCCCCTCCCTACTCTCCCCTCCAGGTCCACCCTTCTACCCTTCTCCCCCTCAACCCCCCATCCTCTTCCCTTTTTTTTTTTAGTTTAAGGTATTTCTTTTACCCTCAACAGCTCTCCCTTTCAGTCCAACAAATGGTTCTTTTTCTTATAACTATAAATACAATACAAAACAACAGAAATAAATAGGCCACAATTATGAGAGTTATATGGCTTAGCATACATTCTCAATGTCCAGTCCATATGTATTTGGCACCTGACTTTAACATTCTACTATCTAACCATCTCCATGAGTTTAAGGATCTATATCTAACTCAGCTTTCATACTAACTTGCCTCATAATTTTAAAAATATCTTCTTAGATCCAGAACACCCTCTTGATTCCTAAACAACTAAAAATTTAACTATAAGACTCTAGCTATCTATTCTTAAACCACCTCAGATACCTGAGAGGGATAAATATATCTGATTATATAGGAAGTGCAGGGCCTGCAGCTTCCAAAACTAAGAAATGACATACCAGTGGCTGCCTGGACAGTTCCCATTTTCTCTCCATACATTACAGCATCAATCTTCAGCCATTTGGACCTGTTTCTCTGACAGACATTGATTGTAGAGCAGGAATTATGAAGGACTTACCTACCCTGTCTTGGCAGAGCTAGGCTGCCAACTTACCTGCTTCCAAGTTTTGTCCTTTTTGGACATCACTCTGTCTACAGTTGAAGCAAGGGGTTTTTCTTGCCAAGAGAAAGGCTTGCCACCAACTCAATCATCTCCCACTGGAGATTCTTTGATGCTCATCTTCTACTTGGAGTAGAATAGGGGTGCTGTCAGGAGCTGACATGTCTTGATATCAAAAAATCTTAAGAAAACGTCTTTGAATGTCATATTCTGCAGATCTGTTGAGGTTTTTGAAGACTCCCTATCTATCTCTTATATTTAGATAAGCAAATATTGCTTGTCTCTTAGCAACTTGATTTCTGAGTAGCTTAGAAAATAACTGTGATAGACTGTCATAGTAATTAACAAAACGACACATTTGCATGACTCTTAGTTTGCATTTCTTAATTATCCTAAACAGTTTATGACAGGTGGTAGCAAAAGGCCAAAACTTGACATTTCATTTTTAAGCATTACTAGGAACAATACCTTTAAGAAGCGTTACCCTTAATTTTGTATCAATATACAAAGATCAATACCAATGTGGCCAAATATAATCTTAATTTTGTATCAATATACAAAGATCAATACCGATGTAGCCCTATACAATCTTAATTTTGCATTAATATACAATGATCAATACCAATTTAGCCAAATATAATATTAATTTTGTATCAATATACAAAGGTATAAGGCCATATTCAATAAACTGTCCTTTTTTCTTTTTTTTTAAATACTTTATTTTTTTTTCTTCAAGTTACATCTCAGTAACAAACCCCTCCCTATTCCCCCTTCCTATCCCACCCTTCCAACCTCTTCCCCCCAGAAGTTTCCCCTTTCTGTCCAACAGATGGTTCCTTCTCTTATAACACTAAGTATTATACAAAACAATAGATATAAATATGCCACATTTATGAGAGTAAATTGGCACAGTATACCTTCCCAATGTCCAGTTTATACATATTTGGCCCCTGACTTTAACATTCTACTATCTAACCAACTCCATGAGTTTAAAGGTCTATATGTGACTCAACATTCATACTATCTTGCAACACACTTTTAAGAGTATCTTCTTAGATCTATAACACCCTCTTGATTCCTAAACAGTTCAAAATTTAACTATGAGACTCTAGCTGTCTATTCTTCAACCACCTCAGAGACCTGAGAGGGATAAATATATTTGCTTATATAGGAAGTGCAGGGCCTGCAGCTTCCAAAACTAAGAAAGGACATACCAATGACTGCCTGGACAGTTCCCATTTTCTCTCCATACATTCCTGCATCAGTCTTCAGCCTTTGGGTCCTGTTTCTCTGACAGACATTTGTTGTAGAGCAGGGATTATGAAGGACTTACCTACTCTGTCTTGGCAGAGTTAGGCTGTTGACTTCCTTGATATCAAGTTTTGTCCTTTTCGGACAGCAGTGTGTCTGCAGTTGGTGCAAGGGTTTTTTTCATGCCAAGAGATAGGCTTGCCACTAATTCAACCATCTTACAGTGGAGGTTCTTCGATGTTTATCTTCTACTTGGAGTAGAATAGGGGGTGCTGTCAGGTGCTGATATGTCTCGATATCAAAAAAAAAAGAAAATCTTAATTTAAGATAACATCTTTGAATGCCATATTCTGCAGATCTCTTGGGGTTTTTGAAGATGCCCTATGCATCTCTTGTATTTAGATAAGCAAATGTTGCTTGTCTCTTAGCAACTTGATTACTGGGTAGTTTAGAGAATATCTGTGATAGACTGTCATAGTAGCTAACAAAGTGACATGTTTGCATGACTGGAGTTTGTTTTACTTAACTATCCTAGATCGTTTTAGATGGTTGGTATCAAGAGGCCAGAGCTTCACATTTTATTTTTAAGTATCTCTAGGTATGATACCATTAGGAAGCGTTACCTTTAATTTTGTATCAATATACAAAGATCTATTCAATTGTGATGAAATATGCTCTTAATTATGTATCAATATACAAAGATCAATGCCTATGTAGCCCAATACAATCTTAATATTACGTCCATATACAAGGGTCAATACCATTGTGGCCAAATATAATCTTAATTTTGTATCAATATACAAAGATCAATACCGATGTAATCCAATACAATCTTATTTTTGCACAATAAACAATGGTCAATACCACTTTAGCCAAATAAACTACTAATTTTGTATCAATATACAAAGGTATAAGGGCATATTCAATAATCTGCCCCTTCTTCTTGGACCTTCCTGTGCTATGTCTATATCTCATTTTTCTCAAGCCTATGCACTCCTACATAGGAGAGGAAGAAGGACACAGAAAAGGAAAAGTAGGAAGTCCCTGGGGCTAACCTCCAAAACCCATTAAACAGGACCATTTATCAGCTTGTAATCTCTTTCCTTAAATATCGGAGTTTTCAGTTATCCTTCAAATAACCAAAAAGAAGGGCGGAGAAACACCTTCCCCACCCTCTGGGCATGGGACGTCGCTCTCTTAAAGTGACTTCCTGCTGATTTGGGTCGTAGTAGACCTGTTTGGGGCCTGAACCCAAATGGAAAAAATGGTTAAAAATGTTAGTACACTCCTTTTATGTTCAGCCCTTCTGTTCTCAGCTGTTTAGATGACCTAAAGGATTTGTAGGCAGAAGCTGATCTTGCAGGCTTCACTGAGGTTTCTGCCAGGGCATTGTGTAGAGCTGAACGGTCCCAGCGACATTGGATTGCCGTGGTGGTTGCAGGCCCCCGATGGAGACAGCTATTGAGGAAGTCTGCCAGTCAGAATCAGCTGGGTCACTCATCCTCCTTGGTGCCTGATTCTGCTCTCTGCTGAGGTTTCCGCTGTCCAGCCGTCACTGGGCTCCCCTAATGGACGCTTCAATTCTCCTGGAAAGATAAGAACAGAGCCCTGCCCCAATCCCAACCCTGGGACAATTGCCCTCTTTTTTTTTGGGGGGGGGGCTAGGTAGTACTTCTCCTGAAGCAAATTTGGCCTTCTGACAACATACAAAGCGTTATCTTTCAATCCGGGTTAAAGAAGAAATCATTCTGTCACCTTGGAGCTAAACCAGCTCTAGTGTATATATTTTGAGATCCCAAAGGACAATCTGCCTGCATCGAGAAGGCCTTTTGTAAGTAGCCTCCAAACCTAGGTCCCTCCAAATCCCATGTGTGTGTCTCTGAACTCTAATTATTGGGATCAGGGACCTGTGTTTCCCATCTGAAGGGATCAAAGATGTGTTCCACCACTCCTGGATCGAAGTCTTTCTCTATTTAGAGTTTGCCCTGCATCAGGCTGACCCTGAGCTCCGGGATCTGCCCGTTTCTGTCTCCAGTGTGCTGGGAGCTGGGACCAAGGGTGTACTCTTCTTGAATGGTGGGACCAAGAGTATGCACCCTCACCACCCTGCTCCGTATGACTCCAGAATACATAAGACCACCAACTCTACGGTGCTCCCCCCCCACCCCTGTCTCCACTGAAGTCAAAGGCATGGGCCAACACCACAATTCTCTTGTATTTTACCTTAGCTCCGCGTCTTCTCGACACCTGGAGGTCTGCAAAACCAGGCCGAACGGCTGTATCCTCTATTCCATTCACAGTGTTTCAGCCCTGCCCCCTGCCCTTTTTTTTGTTTAGTTAATAAATTTATTTGTTTGTTGCTTCAGGTTACATCCTTATCATATTGTCCTCTTTTCCCGCTTCCCAGCCCCACCCTCCCATGCTCTACCCCCTGACCCTTCCGTCTTTTTCCTCTGGGGTGGAGTGTCCCTGCCTAACAGTCTCTCACCACAGATCAGGTGTCATATGAGGGCCAAGAGCCTCTTCATTCACCGCGGGCCTACGAGGCAGTACTGCCAGTGAAAGGTGTCTCCTTGCTACTGGGGGAATACTAAAAAAAAGACCAAAAAACACACAAACCCACAAAAACCAAGAATATCAACAAAGAAAGAGAGGAAAAAGAGAATGGAAAAGGAAAAAGAAAAAAGAAAACAAAGAAGGAAAAAGAAAATGATAATAAAAAATTTATGTCCAGGTTCCTTTTGGTGTGTTGGTTGTAGTACAGATATCCTGTACGATATAGTTAAAATCCTACTATAAGTGAATAGATGCCATGTGCATCCTTCTGAGACTGGGTTAGCTCACTCAGGATGAGCTCCTCTAGATCCATCCATTTGGTTGCAAATTGCATGATTTCATTGTTTCTGATAGCTGAGTAATATTCCTTTGTGTAGATGTACCACAATTTTTTAATCCATTCTTCAGTTGAGGGACATCTGGGTTGTTTCCAATTTCTAGCTATTACAAATAAGGCTGCTATGAACATAGATGAGGAGACTTCCCTATGTCTCCGTGAGAGGTCCTTTGGGTGTATACCCAGAAGTGGTATGGCTGGGTCCTGAGGCAAGGTTATTCCTAGATTTCTAAGATATCGCCAGACAGACCTCCATAGTGGTTGCACAAGCCTGCACTCCCACCAGCAATGGAGTAGGATTCCCCTTTCTCCACACCCTCACCAGCATGCGCTATCATTTGAGCTCTTTATCTTAGCCATCCTAACAGGTGTTAGGTGGAATCTCAGGGTCGTCTTGAGTTGCATTTCTATGATGATTATGGATGTTGAACATTTCTTCAGGTGTCTCTCAGCCCTTAGGGATTCCTCCTTTGTGAATTCTCTATTTAGCTCCATCTCCCATTTTTTGATTGGATTAGTTGGTTTCTTGGCATTTAGTTTCTTGAGTTCTTTGTAGATTTTAGATAATAGCCCTCTATCAGATGTGTGGTTGGTGAAGATTCTCTCCCAGTCTGTTGGTTGCCGTTTTGTTCTCATGACAGTGTCTTTTGCCTTACAGAAGCTTTTCAGTTTCATGAGGTTCCATTTATTGATTGTTGATCTCAGGTCCTGAGCTGTTGGTGTTCTGTTCAGGAAGTTGTCACCTGTGCCAATGATTTCGAGGGTTTCTCCTATTTTTTCTACTAGTATATTTAGTGTGGCCGGCTTTATGTTAAGGTCTTTGATCCACTTGGATTTAAGTTTGGTACAAGGTGATAGGTATGGGTCTAATTTCATTCTTTTGCAAGTGGACATCCAGTTGGACCAGCACCATTTGTTGAAGATGCTGTCCTTCTTCCATTGTGTGGTTTTGGCTTCTTTGTCAAAGATTAGTTGGCCATAGGTGTGTGGGTCCATGTTTGGGTCTTCAATTCGATTCCATTGATCCACTGGTCTGTTTCTATACCAGTACCATGCTGTTTTTATTACTGTTGCTCTGTAGTACAGCTTGAAATCTGGGATGGTGATACCTCCAGATGTTTTTTCATTGGACAGGATTGATTTAGCTATTCTGGGCTTTTTGTTGTTCCATATGAAGTTGAGAATAGCTTTTTCCAGGTCTATAAAGAATTGTGTTGGTATTTTGATAGGAATTGCATTAAATCTATATATTGCTTTTGGTAGGATAGCCATTTTTATTATGTTGATCTTACCTATCCATGAGCATGGGAGATCTTTCCATCTTCTAAAGGCTTCTTCCATTTCTTTCTTCAGGGGCTTGAAGTTCTTGTTATATAGGTCCTTTACATGCTTGGTTAGAGTTACTCCCAGGTATTTTATGTTGTTTGTGGCTATTGTGAAGGGGGTTGTTTCCCTTATTTCTTTTTCGGTATATTTGTTTGTTGTATAAAGAAGGGCTTCTGATTTTTTTGAGTTAATTTTGTATCCAGCCACCTTGCTGAAGTTGTTTATCAGCTGTAAGAGTTCTTTGGTGGAGTTTTTGGGGTCGCTTATGTATACTAACATATCATCTGCGAATAGGGATAATTTGACTTCTTCATTTCCAATTTTTATCCCTTTGATCTCCTTTAGTTGTCTTATTGCTCTAGCAAGGACTTCAAGTACTATATTGAAAAGATATGGTGAAAGTGGACATCCTTGTCTTGTCCCTGAGTTTAGAGGAAATGCTTCAAGCTTCTCTCCATTTAATTTGATGTTGGCTACTGGCTTGCTGTATATTGCCTTTATGATCCTTGTATGCCCGTTCTCTCCAGAACTTTTAGCATGAAGGGGTGTTGGATTTTGTCAAATGCT
>CAJQZJ010034182.1:3842621-3895741 GCA_907164525.1 Lophiomys imhausi
TGGGGGAATACTAAAAAAAAGACCAACAAACACACAAACCCACAAAAACAAAGAATATCAACAAAAAAAGAGAGGAAAAAGAGAAAGGAAAAGGAAAAAGAAAAAAAACAAAAAAAGAAGGAAAAAGAAAAAGATTAAAAAAAAATTATGTCCTTGTTCCTTTTGATGTGTTGGTTGTAGTACAGATATCCTGTACGATATAGTTAAAATCCTACTATAAGTGAATAGATGCCATGTGCATCCTTCTGAGACTGGGTTAGCTCACTCAGGATGAGCTCCTCTAGATCCATCCATTTGGTTGCAAATTGCATGATTTCATTGTTTCTGATAGCTGAGTAATATTCCATTGTATAGATGTACCACAATTTTTTAATCCATTCTTCAGTTGAGGGACATCTGGGTTGTTTCCAATTTCTAGCTATTACACATAAGGCTGCTATGAACATAGATGAGGAGATTTCCCTATGTCTCCGTGAGAGGTCCTTTGGGTGTATACCCAGAAGTGGTATGGCTGGGTCCTGAGGCAAGGTTATTCCTAGATTTCTAAGATATCGCCAGACACACCTCCATAGTGGTTGCACAAGCCTGCACTCCCACCAGCAATGGAGTAGGGTACCCCTTTCTCCACACCCTCGCCAGCATGCGCTACCATTTGAGCACTTTATTTTAGCCATTCTAACAGGTGTTAGGTGGAATCTCAGGGTCGTCTTGAGTTGCATTTCTCTGATGATTAAGGATGTTGAACATTTCTTCAGGTGTCTCTCAGCCCTTAGGGATTCCTCCTTTGTGGATTCTCTATTTAGCTCCATCTCCCATTTTTTGATTGGATTATTTGGTTTCTTGGCATTTAGTTTCTTGAGTTCTTTGTAGATTTCAGATAATAGCCCTCTATCAGATGTGGGGTTGGTGAAGATTTTCTCCCAGTCTGTTGGTTGCCGTTTTGTTCGAATGACAGTGTCCTTTGCTTTACAGAAGATTTTCCATTTCATGAGGTCCCATTTATTGATTGTTGATCTCTGGTCCAGAGCTGTTGGTGTTCTGTTCAGGAAGTTGTCACCTGTGCCAATGAGTTCGAGGGTTTCTCCTACTTTTTCTTCTAGTATCTTTAGTGTTGCTGGCCTTATGTTAAGGTCTTTGATCCACTTGGAATTAAGTTTTGTACAAGGTGATAGGTATGGGTCTAATTTCATTCTTTTGCAAGTGGACATCCAGTTGGACCAGCACCATTTGTTGAAGATGCTGTCATTCTTCCATTGTGCGTTTTTGGCTTCTTTGTCAAAGATTAGTTGGCCATAGGTGTGTGGATCCATGTTTGGGTCTTCAATTCGATTCCATTGATCCACTGGTCTGTTTCTATACCAGTACCATGCTGTTTTTATTACTGTTGCTCTGTAGTACAGCTTGAAATCTGGGATGGTGATACCTCCAGATGTTTTTTCATTGGACAGGATTGATTTAGCTATTCTGGGCTTTTTGTTGTTCCATATGAAGTTGAGAATAGCTTTTTCCAGGTCTATAAAGAATTGTGTTGGTATTTTGATAGGAATTGCATTAAATCTATATATTGCTTTTGGTAGGATAGCCATTTTTATTATGTTGATCTTACCTATCCATGAGCATGGGAGATCTTTCCATCTTCTAAAGTCCTCTTCCATTTCTTTCTTCAGGGGCTTGAAGTTCTTGTTATATAGGTCCTTTACATGCTTGGTTAGAGTTACCCCCAGGTATTTTATGTTGTTTGTGGCTATTGTGAAGGGGGTTGTTTCCCTTATTTCTTTTTCGGTATATTTGTTTGTTGTATAAAGAAGGGCTTCTGATTTTTTTGAGTTAATTTTGTATCCAGCCACCTTGCTGAAGTTGTTTATCAGCTGTAAGAGTTCTTTGGTGGAGTTTTTGGGGTCGCTTATGTATACTAACATATCATCTGCGAATAGGGATAATTTGACTTCTTCATTTCCAATTTTTATCCCTTTGATCTCCTTTAGTTGTCTTATTGCTCTAGCAAGGACTTCAAGTACTATATTGAAGAGATATGGTGAAAGTGGACAACCTTGTCTTGTCCCTGAGTTTAGAGGAAATGCTTCAAGCTTCTCTCCATTTAATTTGATGTTGGCTACTGGCTTGCTGTATATTGCCTTTATTATTTCTAGGTACGGTCCTTGTATGCCTATTCTCTCCAGAACTTTTAGCATGAAGGGGTGTTGGATTTTGTCAAATGCTTTTTCTGCATCTAGCGAGATTATCATGTGGTTTTTTTCTTTCACCTTGTTTATGTGGTGATTTACACTGATAGACTTTCGTATATTGAACCATCCCTGCATTCCAGGGATGAAGCCTACTTGATCATGGTGTATGATACTTTTGATGTGTTCTTGAATTCGGTTTGCTAGTATTTTTGCATCTATGTTCATGAGGGAGATTTGTCTGAAGTTCTCTTTCTTTGTTGGGTCTTTGTGTGGTTTAGGAATCAGAATGACAGTGGCCTCATAGAATGAGTTTGGCAGTGATCTTTCGGTTTCTATGTGGTGGAAGAGTTTGAAAAGTAATGGTGTTAGTTCCTCTTTAAAGGTCTGGTAGAATTCCGTGCTAAAGCCATCTGGCCCTGGGCTTTTTTTGGTTGGGAGATTACTAATGACTGTTTCTATTTCCTTAGGTGTTATTGGGCTGTTTAAGCTGTTAATCTGATTTTGATTTAGTTTTGGTAGGTGGAATTTATCGAGGAAATTGTCCATTTCGCTTAGGTTTTCAAATTTAGTGGAATACAGATTTTTAAAATAATGCCCGAATATTTTCTGGATCTCCTCAATGTCTGTTGTTATTTCTCCCTTTTCATTTCTGATTTTGTTGATTTGTGTTCTTTCCCTTTGCCTTTTAGTTAATTTGGCTAGGGGTCTGTCTATTTTGTTTATTTTCCCAAAGAACCAACTCTTGGTTTCATTGATTATTTGTATAGTTCTTTTTGATTCTAAGTTGTTGATTTCAGCTCTAAGTTTGATGATTTCCTGTCTTCTGCTCTTCTTGGGAGTGTTTGTTTCTTTTTTTTTCAATTAACCCAGCTTAGCTGTTAGTTCACTAATATGAGCTGTCACAATTTTCTTTTTGAAAGCACTTAGTGCTATGAACTTTCCTCATAGCACAGCTTTCAATGTATCCCATAGGTTTGGGTATGTTATGTCTTCATTGTCGTTGGATTTTAAGAAGTCTTTGATTTCCTTCCTTATTTCTTCCCTGACCCAGTGGTCATCCAGTAAGGAGCTGTTCAATTTCCATGTGTGTGTAGGCTTTCTGTTGATTCTTTTACTGTTGAAGACCAGCTTTATTCCGTGGTGGTCTGATAAGATACAAGGTGTTATTTCAATTTTCTTGTATCTACTGAGACTATCTTTGTGACCAATTATGTGGTCGATTTTGGAGAAGGTTCCGTGGGGTGCTGAGAAAAAGGTGTATTCCTTTGTGTTTGGGTGAAACGTTCTGTAGATATCTGTTAGGTCCATTTGTTTCATGATCTCTGTTAGACTCAGTATTTCTCTGTTTGTCTTCTGTCTTGATGATCTGTCCTTTGTTGTGAGTGGGGTGTTGAAGTCTCCCATTACTAATGTGTTGTGATCGACGTGCGCTTTAAGTTTTAGAAGTGTTTCTTTTACGAAAGTAGGTGCCTTTGTATTTGGGGCATAGATGTTCAGTATTGAAATTTCCTCTTGATGAATATTCCCTTTAATGAGTATATAATGCCCTTCTTTGTCTTTCTTCATTAACTTCAGTTGGAAGTCTGTTTTGTTTGATATTAGGATGGCTACTCCAGCTTGCTTCCTGGGTCCATTTGCTTGGAAAACCTTTTCCCAGCCCTTTACTCTGAGGCAGGGTCTATCTTTCGTATTTAGATGTGTCTCTTGTATACAGCATAAGGAAGGGTCTTGCTTGCGGATCCACTCTGTAAACCTATGTCTTTTTATTGGGGAGTTGAGTCCATTGATGTTGATGGATATTAGTGACCGGGAGTTGTTATTTCCCATTAGTTTGGTATAGGCGGAGGTCCTGTTCCTCTTTTGGTTTAGTTGCTGATGGGTTTTCTATTCCCTTTGTTTTCTTGGGTGGAGTTTTCTTCTCTGGGTTGGGATTTTCCTTCTAGGATTTTCTGTAGGGCTGGGTTTGTGGGTAGATATTGTTTAAATTTGATTTTGTCATGGAATATCTTGTTTTCTCCATCTATGTTGATAGAAAATTTTGCTGGGTAAAGTAGTCTGGCTGGGCATCTATGATCTCTTAGGACTTGTAGTATATCTGACCAGGCCCTTCTAGCTTTTAATGTTTCTGGGGAGAAGTCAGGTGTAATTCTGATGGGTCTGCCATTGTATGTGACTTGACCTTTTTCTCTTACAGCTTTTAATATTCTTTCTTTGTTCTGTACATTTGGGGTTTCAATTATTATGTGGCGAGAGGAGTTTCTTTTCTGGTCTAATCTGTTTGGTGTTCTGTAAGCCTCTTGGATTTTTATTGGCATCTCTTTTTTCAGGTTTGGGAAGTTTTCCTCTATGATTTTGTTGAAGATATTTCCTGGACCTTGGAGTCGGGAGTCTTCTCTTTCCACTATACCTATAATTCTTAGTTTCCGTCTTTTCATTGAGTCCTTGATTTCTTCCACTGAATCTTCCATGCCTGAGATCCTGTCTTCCATCTCTTGCATCCTATTGTTGATACTCACATCCGCAGTTCCTGTTCTCTTCCCTTGGTTCTCCACTTCCTCTTTTAACTCTGACTGTGTTTTCTTTATTGTTTCTATTTCTATTTTCATGTCTTGTATGGTTTTGTTCGTTTTGTACATTTCCTTCTCCAGCTTGCTTGTTTTTGTATGAAAATCTTTCATTGCTTTTTCCTTTTCCTGTTCAAGCTCTGTCACCTTGGCTTGGAGCTCTTTAATGGTGTTGTTCCTTGTTTTGATTTGTAGAATTGTGGCTTCTTTGAATTCCTTCATAGATTTAAGTTCTTCTTGCAGGGACTCTATCACTTTCCATAATGCAGAATTGTCAATGTTTTCATGTGTTTCTGTTGGTGTGTGGTCATGCGAATTGGATAAGCTAGGATGGTTCTGCTTTGTTGGAGTCATAATTCCTTGATTTCTATTTTTTTTTTGACCTTTCGCCATTGGATGCATTTAGCTGTCTGTTTTCTGTGCTTGGAACCACAGTGGATGATTTGGTGCAGGGGACGAGTTACTTGGCTATCTGTCGTTGCTTACAGGGGGATTTCAAGGTCACTGTGGTTTTAATCGCCAGAGGCACTGTGATCTGGTGCAGCCTATTCCCAGGTTGTGAGTAATGGAACAGGATTGTTTCACTGCTCCCAATTCAGACTTCCCTATTTTGCACTCTGAGTTATCAGCCTGTAATGGTTCTGATGGTATGGGCCTGTTTGCCCAGGCACAGATTCTGTGGGCTTTGTTTGTCGTTACGGAGACTGACAGGGTCTGGCTCCACACCTAATATGTCTGGATTTTCCAGGATACAGCTATGGTTCCGATTTCTGGTTTCTCTCTAGGCTTCTCACCACAGGGCTGGACTCTGTGCCTGATTCCCTTCCTGTCTGTGCCGCCACGGGTCCCGTGGATACCCCAAGCCCCGGATCCTCCGGCTGCCTGAGTGGACCTCTCGTCCCAGCAGCTCAGCCGTGGGTGCACGGATCCCTGGTCCTGCCCACACCTGTCTCTCTCCCCAGATGACCTGCCGTGGACTCGTGGACTCGCGGGGATTGGCCCTTCCAGCCGTGCTCCTTCCCCAGCTGCGCTTCCGTAAGTGTGCGGGATTTGGCCCCTCCCTCCTGCTTTTGTGTTCCCAGCTTCCCGCGCTCTCTCGGAACCTCCCGCCCTCCGCTTCACAAGCAGCTGCGGACCACCCGCTGAGCCCCCTGTTTGTTCCTTGCTAAGCCTTCCACTATCTCGCAAAGTTTTTTTAAGTGGGTATAAGTTCAACCTGATGTGTGGGGAGCCCAATAGGACAGCGATCTATGGCCAAGTGGACCCTGATTCTGCGTGCTGTAAGTTGGGATCGATCTTACCAGGCGCCTCTCCAAATGGGAGTTCCCGAATCCCGGGTTTAGTGGCCTCTGTGTCTGTGAGAGATGGGTGAGAGCCTTGCCCTGGGACTTTTAACAGTCCCTTGGGAGCTGTGAGTGTTCCCGGGTGGGGGGGGGGTGTCTAGCGCCTCCGGTTGTTGCACAGTGCCCAATAACTATGTGTTTTTTATGGCTCTTTTTTCCCTGCGTTCAAAATGTGTCAGTGTAGGTCGCCGCCATCTTGGTCCCCCAAAACTCTCCTTTTTTCTTGATCTTTCCTATACTATGTCTATGTCCCATTTTTCTCAGCTCTGTTCACTCCTACATAGGAGAGAAAGAAGGATACAGAAAAGAAAAAGAGAGAAGTCCCTGGGTCTAACCTCCAAAACCCATATAACAAGACCATTTAACAGCTTGTAGTCTTTTCCCCTAAATAAAAAAATTTTCTATTATCCATCAAATAACCAAAGGGTGAGGGGAACACCCTCCCCACCTTCTGGGGATGGGACGTTGTTCTCTTAAAATGACTTCCTGCTGATTTGGGACATAGTAAACCTGTTTGGGGCCCAAATAAGAATGGAAAAATGGTTAAAATGTTAATAAAAACATTTGATGTTCAGTCCTTTTGTGCTCAGCTATTTAGATGTCCTAAGAAGTTCATAGACAGAAGCTGATCTTCAGGGCTTTACTGAAGTTCTGGCTTGAGCAGTCTGTGAAGCTGAATGATCTTAGCTATTTTGAGTTGTTGTGGTTGTAGACTTTTGAGGAAACTGCTATTGAGGAAGTCTGCAAGGCTGGATCATCTGGGCCACTCATTTTCTTTGGTGTCTGATCTGTTTTCTGCTGAGGTTTCCGTTGTCCAGTTGTCCCTGGATTCCTTGAATGGATGTTACCGAACTTTTAAATTATTATTTAACACTTATTTATTTATTACTAAATTCACTTATAACAAACACCAACAACTTCTTAACGATTAATCCTATAAATTCCTACAACCCCTTTAACCTATCCACTAAACCTATTGATAATTATAACAACTACTTTTATAACCTTTTAGAATGATACAGTCTCTGGGGCAGGTCCTCAGTCGTCAGGAACATAGTCTTTGTTGTAGATTCTTTAACGCACTTAGCAGTCCTTTTTCTAGATCTCTCAGATGCAGGTTCACCAGGGTAAGTTGGTTATTGCAGTCTCACCTTAAATAAGGCTTCATGCTTTCTTCTCTGTGGGAGACCCCAGCTGTCTGCAGGCCAACTTACTTCTTTTGAATCAGGAACTCAGCTGCTCTGCCTCAGTCCTTAAAGCAAGGCACAGTTTCCCCTAGGCCACTGATCGGACAGATCAAACCCCTCCAGGCAAAAGCTGAGCCACAGGGTCCAGTCCTTGTCCTTTTGGTGTCTTGCTCAGGCTTTCTTTGCTCACCAGCTTCTTTCTGCTTCAGGGAGAGAGCTGGCCATCAATGGCCAGCCCTTTTTTTAGCAGGAATCTTGGGGCTCTCTAGCATCAGGGGCCTCTTCTTCTTCTGGGCTCCATGCACTGTCCTTAAATAGGAGGAACTCTGTTTCAGCTTAATTTGGACCCCGCCCACTTAGCAGCTGAAAACAATGTCAGGCCAGATACTTTGTTTCTTCAAGTCTATTGAGTCTTTCCTGTTTTTCCTGACTTCAACCTTGTTTTTCAGTCTATTAAGTCTTTCCTGTTTTTCCTGACTTCATGCTGATAATGCTTTTCAGGCCCCGAATTAAGAGACAGTATCAGAAACTCCTATATATTTTCTAAATCTAATTTATCTAACCCCTACAAATGGATGCTTTAAATCTCCTGGAAAGATAAGAATAGAGCCCTGCCCTAATCCTAACTCTGGGACAATTACCTTTTTTTTTTTTTGGGCGGGGGTCAGGTAATATTTTTCCTGGAGCAAATTTGGTTTTTTGACAATATATAAAGTATTACCTTTCAATCTGGATTAAAGAAGAAATTATTTTGATATTTTGGAGCTAAACAAAACTTTAGTGTATATATTTTGAGATCTCAAAGGACAATTTGTTTGAATTGGAGTCTGCCTTTTGTAAGTAGCTTTTAAACTTAAATCCTTCCAAATCCTATGTGCCTGTCTCGGCATTCTAAGTTTTGAGATCAAAGACATGTGGTTCTCAACTGATGGGATTAAAGATGTGCTCCTCCACCCCTGGATCAAAGTTTTTCTCTGTTTAGAGCTTGTTTTGTATCAGGCTGACCTTGATCTCTGAGATCTGCCTGTTTCTGTCTCTAGTGTGTTGGGATTGTGTATTCTTCTCCAATGATGGGACTAAGGGTGTGCACCATCACCACCCTGTTTCTTGTAACTCTAGAATTCATAAGACAACTAAGTCTATAGTGATCCTCCTGTCTCTGCTGGAGGTAAAGGCTGGGCTAACACCATGCATTATTTTACCTTAGCTCTAAGTTTTTTCAAATCTTGGAGGTTTGTAAAACCAGGTTGAACAGCAGTCACCTTTAATTTATTTACAGTGTTTTAAACCTGTTACCTTCTTTTTAATGCCAAACCATGGAAAAAGCCTATACCTCTAAAAAAAAAAAAAAAAAAAAAAAAAAAAAAAACTTTTAAGATGCTATCAAGTTTGTGTAATCTCTGTGGCCACCTTCAGTCTAACATTCTAATCTGAAATTAAGGCCATTTTCCTTTCATGCCTGTAAGTCAACTATACCTTTGGTAAATTATAGTTAGAAAATTTTATATTGTATTTTTATTATATTTTTAATCTTATTAACTCTTTTCTTAAACAAGTATTATTTACTTCTAGAACATAGTTTCTTCCCTCCTCCCCTCCTGGGCCCTCCTTTCCTCTCTCCTTCCCTCCCTCTATACTTCCCTACCCCCCTCCCTCCTTGTTTCTCTACTTGGTACTCTCCTTCTCCTCAGATGAGGTGGGCCCTCACATAACATATCCCTCAGATCTTGCATCATGTGATGATGCACTTGTACTGGAGCTTGATAAGGCACACCATCTCGGGTGTGGTGTTCTGATAACATGCAGCAGATTCCATGAGTCACTGGTGGGTAGAATTTTTCCTAGGATAAATATGCTAAGTTCCTATCTATTTGGGTGTGTGGGTTGTAGGATAGTTATCCTCTGATGTATGGTTAATATCCATTTATAAGGGAATACATATCATGTTTATCTTTCTGGGACTGTGTCAGCTCACTTAGGATAAGCTTTTCTAGTTCCATCCATGTGGTTTCGAATTGCATGATTTCCTCATTTTTGATAGCTGTGTAGTATTCCATTGTGTAAATGTACCACAGTTTTTTATCCATTCTTCAGTTGAAGGACATCTGGGTTGATTCCAGTTTCTGGCTATTACAAATAAAGCTGCTATGAAAATTGTTGAGGCAATGTCCTTGTGGTTTCATTTCAAATCTTTTGGGTATATGCCCAAGAGGGGTATGGCTGGGTCTTGAGGTAGATTTATTCCCAATTTTCTAAGATATCTCCAGCTTGATTTCCAAAGTGGTTGCACAAGTTTACAGTCCCACAAGCAATGGGGGAATGTTCTCCTTTCTCCACATCCTTGCCAGCATGTGCTATCATTTGAGTTTTTGATCTTAGCCATTCTGACAGGTGTGTGATGGAATCTCAGAGTTGTTTCAAGTTGCATTTCCCTGATGACCAAAGATGTTGAACTTTTCCTCAAATGCCTCTTGGCCTTTAGAGATTCCTCTGCTGTGAATTCTCGGTTTAGCTCTGTACCCCATTTTTTGATGGAGTTATTTGATTTTTTGGTATTTAATCTCTTCAGTTCTTTATATATTTTGGATATTAGCCCTCTGTCAGACAGTGGGTTGGTGAAGATCCTTTCCCAGTCTGTAGGCTGCCCTTTTGCTTTAAGGACAGTGTCCTTTGCCTTACAGAAGCTTTTCAATTTTATAAGGTCCCAATTATTGATTGTTTGTTTTAGTGTCTGAGCTATTGGTGTTCTATTCAGGAGGTTGCTACCAGTGCCAATGAGTTCAAGGCTTTTCCCCACTTTCTCTTCTATTAACGTTAGTGTGTCTGGATTTATGTGGCGGCCCTTGATCCACTGAGACTTAAGTTTTGTACAGGGTGATAAGTATGGATCTATTTGCATTCTTCTACATGTTGACATCCAGTTAGACCAGCACCATTTATTGAAGATGCTTTCCTTTTTCTATTGCATGTTTTTGGCTTCTTTATAAAAAATTAAGTGACTGTAGGTGTGTGGGTTTATTTCTGGGTCTTCAATTCGATTCCATTGGTCAACTGGTCTGTTTCTATACCAGTACCATGCTGTTTTTATTACTATTGCCCTGTAGTACAGCTTGAAATCCGGGATGGTGCTGCCTCCAGATGTTCTGTTATTGTGCATGATTGATTTAGCTATTCTGGGTCTTTTGTTATTCCATATGAAGTTGAGAATTGTTTTTTCCATATCTGTAAAAAATTTAGTTGGTATTTGGATAGGAATTGCACTGAATCTGTATATTGCTTTTGGTAATTTGCCATTTTTATTATGTTGATCCTACCTATCCATGAACAAGGGGGATCTTTCCATCTTCTGATATCTTCTTCGATTTCTTTCTTTAGGGACTTGAAGTTCTTATCATATAGGTCTTTCACTTGCTGGGTTAGAGTTATCCCCAGGTATTTTATATTATTTTTGGCTATTGTGAAGGGTGTTGATTCCCTTATTTCTTTCTCAGCCCATTTATCTTTTGTGTAAAGAAGGGCTACTGATTTTTTTGAATTTATTTTGTATCCAGCCACCTTGCTGAAGGGGTTTATCAGCTGTAGAAGTTCTCTGGTGGAATTTTTGGGGTCACTTATGTATACTATGATATCATCTGCAAATAGGGATACTTTGACCCCTTCCTTTCCAATTTGTATCCCCTTGATCTCTTTTAGTGGTCTTATTGCTCTAGCTAAAGCTTCAAGTACTATGTTGAAGAGATATGGAGAGAGTGGGCAGCCTTGCCTTGTCCCTGAATTTAGAGGAAATGTTTTAAGTTTCTCTCCATTTAGTTTGATGTTGGCTATTGGCTTGCTGTAAATTGCGTTTATTATGTTTAAATATGGTCCTTGCATGCCTGATCTCTCTAAGACTTTTATCATGAAAGGGTGCTGTATTTTGTCAAAAGCTTTTTCAGCATCCAGTGAGTTGATCATGTGGTTCTTTTCTTTCAGCTTGTTTATATGGTGGATTAAATTGATGGATTTTCTAATGTTGAACCACCCATGCATCCCTGAGATGAAGCCTACTTGATCATGGTATATGATACTTTTGATGTGATCTTGGATCCGGTTTGCAAGTATTTTATTAAGTATCTTTGCATCCATTTTCTTAAGGGAAATTGGTCTGAAATTTTCTTTCTCCATTGGGTCTTTGTGAGGTTTAGGTGTCAGGGTAACTGTGGCCTCGTAGAATGTGTTTGGCAGTATTCCTTCTGTTTCTATGTTGTGGAATAGTTTGAAGAATATTGGTGTTGGCTGGTAGAATTCTGTGCTGAAACCATCTGGGCCTGGGCGTTTTTTGGTTGGAAGACTTCTAATGACTTCTTCTATTTCCTTAAGGGTTATAGGACTGTTTAATTTGTTTACCTGTTCTTGATTTAACCTTGGTAGGTGGAATCTATCAAGAAAATCATCCATTTCATTTAGATTTTCCAATTTTGTGGAGTACAAGTTTTTGAAGTAGGACCTAATGATTCTTTGGATTTCCTCAATGTCTGTTGTTATTTCCCCCTTTTCATTTCTGATTTTGTTGATTTGGGTATTTTCCCTCTGCCTTTTAGTTAGTTTTGCTAAGGGCTTGTCTATTTTGTTGATTTTCTCAAAGAACCAGCTCTTGTTTTTGTCGATTCTTTGTATTGTTCTTTTTCTTTCTAAGTTGATGATTTCAGCCCTTAGTTTGATAATTTCCTCTCGTCTGCTCCTCTTGGGAGTGTTTGCTTCTTTTTCTTCTAGCTCTTTCAGGTGTGCTTTTAGGTGGCTAGTATAGGAATTCTCCAGTTTCTTTTTGAAGGCACTTTGTGCTATAAACTTTCCTCTTAGCACTGCTTTCAATGTGTCCCATAAGTTTGGGAATGTTGTGCCTTAAATTAAGTTGTTTTTTTTTTAATTTTCATTGAGATCTAAGAAGACTTTAATTTCTTTTTTTATTTCTTCCCGACACAGAGGTCATTGAGGAGAGAGTTGTTCAGTTTCTATGTATTTGCAGGTACTCTGTAGTTTTTGTTATTGTTGAAGTCTAGCTTTATTCCTGATGGTCTGATAAGTTACAAAGAGTGATTTCAATTTTCCTGTATCTGTTGAGGCTTGCTTTGTGACCGACTATATGGTTGATTTTGGAGAAGGTTCTGTGAGGTGCTGAGAAGAAAGTGTATTCTTTTGTTTTGGGGTGAAATGTTCTGTAGATATCAATTAGGACCATTTGATTCATGACATCTGTGAGGTTCATTATTTCTCTGTTTGTTTTCTGCATTGTTATCTGTCCATTGGTGAGAGTGGTGTGTTGAAGTCTCCCACTATTAATATGTGAGGTTCAATGTGGGATTTGAGCTTCAGTAGTGTTTCTTTAATGAATGTGGGTGGTCTTACATTGGGGCATAGATGTTTAGTATTGAAATTTCATCTTGGTGGGTTTTTTCCTTTGATGAATATATAGTGTCCTTCCCCATCTCTTTTGATTAATGTTGGTTGAAAGTCCAATTGGTTGCATACTAGAATTGCTACTCCAGCTTTTTTCTTGGGTCCATTTGCTTGGTATGTCTTTTTCCAGCCCTTTACTTGGAGATAATGTCTATCTTTTTTGCTGAGGTGTTTCTTGTAAGCAGCAGAATGTGGGATTCTGTTTTCGCATCCATTCTGTTAGCCTGTGCCTTTTTATTGGGGAATTGAGTCAATTGATGTTGAGAGATATTAATGACCAGTGATTGTTACTTCCTGCCATCTTGATGTTGGTGGAAATAGTGTGTGAGTGAGCTTCTTTTCTTTTGGTTTTGCTGCAGGCATGCTATTTGCTTCCTGTGCTTTTTTGTGTGTAGTTAACCTCTTTGGGTGGAAGTTTTCCTTCCAACATCTTCTGTAGAGCTGGATTTGTGTATAGATATTGTTTGCATTTAGCTTTGTCATGGAATATCTTGTTTTCTCCATTTATGTTGATTGACAATTTTGCAGGGAATAGTAGTCTGTCCTGGCATTTGTGGTTTTTTAGGGTCTGCAAGATGTCTGTCCAGCCCTTCTGGCTTTTAGAGTCTCTGAAGAAAAGTCAGGTGTGATTCTGATAGGTTTGCCATTATATGTTATTTGACCCTTTTCCTTAGCAGCTTTTAAAATTCTTTCTTTGTTCTGTACATTTAGTGTTTTGATTATTATGTGGTGGGAAGATTTTCTTTTCCAGTCTAATCTATTTGGAGTTCTGTAATCTTCTTGTACAGTTATAGGCATCTCTTTTTTTAGATTTGGGAAATTCTCTTCAATGTTTTTGTTGAAGATATTTTCTGGTCCATGGAGGTGGGACTCTTCTCTTTCTTCTATTCCTATTATTCTGAGATTTCGTCTTTTCATTGTGGCCTTGATTTTCTGAAGGTTTTGTGTCAAGACTTTTTTACATTTGACATTTTCTTTGACAGATGTATCAATTTCTTTAATTTTATCCTCTGAACCTGAAATTCTTTCTTCCACCTCCATGGACCAGAAAATATCTCTTGTATTCTGTTGGTGATGCTAGTGTCTGTAGTTCCGATTCTTTTCTTAAGGTTTCCCAGTTCTATGGATGTCTTGGATTGGATTTTTCTCCCTTGCTTCAACTTCCCTTTTCAGGTCTTCCATTCCTTTAAGCACTTTATTCATTTCCATCACCTCCTTTGCAGTACTTTGTTGTTGCTCTCTGAGGTATTTTATTTCCTCCCTTAGGCCTTCTATTATTAATATAAGCATAAGATTAAGGTCATTTTCCTTTGCTTCAATTGTGTTCGGCTGTCCAGAGTTGTCTGTAGCATTATTGCTAGGATCTGGAGACATCCTATTTTTTTTTTACCATGTTCTTGTGCTGATCTTTTGTCATCCGATGGACCCAGGTGTTATCTGTTTGTTTCTTTTGTTACCTGACTTTGCTGCTCAGGAAAACTCCCTGCCCTGGGGGTTGTGACCCAATTGGACCAATATAAAGGGGATTGGAGTGGGGAGAGGGCTAGCCTCTGAGGACCTGTGAGGGACAGGTCTCCTCAGAAAGGCAGGTAGAGCTGTGGTTGGGTCTGTGTTCTCCTCTCACTGACCCAGTCATTCTGGCTCCCCAGCTAGG
The DNA here is from genome assembly GCA_907164525.1 of Lophiomys imhausi. NCBI lineage: Eukaryota > Metazoa > Chordata > Mammalia > Rodentia > Muridae > Lophiomys > Lophiomys imhausi. Next base: position 3,856,992 of record CAJQZJ010034182.1, read on the forward strand.
CTGACTATGCATGCAGGGAGCTCCACCCACAACAGATGCCGGCCTCAGTGTGCCTGTTGCTGACTGCCTCAAATGCTTGGGTACTAGGGTGAGTGACCCACCCACCCCAGTATTTGTGGAGAACACACAGTCGCGGGCTCTGTTTGCAGTCAGTCTTAGCTCCTAATTTCTTTGCTGTGACTGGGTTAGGTCTCTACCTCTCTGCTACAGTGCACACTGTGCCGCCATTTGGAAACTCCGGAAGAAATAATCTCACTTACCTTTGCTCTTGTGGTGTGGCTGTTTTTCCCTCTTGGGTGTACAGGTCCACGTGCAGGCTGGATATCAGGCAGAAAGGCGGGGCCACTGGTCCGTTGCTGGAGCTGTGGGCTGGATCTGCTTCTGGGTTAGATCTCTTGCCAGAGCTCCTCTCCAGACCCGTGATGGAGCTGGCTGATCTCAGGGTGGTGCTCCCGGGAACTGCGTGGGCTGTTTTACCTGGTGATTGGTCTCAATGTTCACCATGGGAATTCAGACACCGTCTGTATTTCACTGTCAGCTAAGGGACCTCACATTCACTCCACAGTGACTAATCTCATTCACCTACTACTCAGATGCACTGCTCTAGGGTTGGCGCCATCTTGGATCCTCCTCCAAACTCTTATCTTTTGTCTATAAGTTTTTGACATCTCTGTGTGTAAAATCATATACATAAACATCATTTGAACATGCCAGAAATCACTTTTAAAATATCTTACTATATTCAAACATATAGAATGTGTCATTTTAGTCTGTTTTTTGTACATAAGGTTCTATTTTTTATTAATTATTTATTTTTTCAAGTTATATCTCAATCAAAGTCCCCTCCCTCCTCTCCTCCAGGTCCCACCTCTGTCCCTCTCTCATCCATGTACCCATCCTCTCCTACTCCGCAGATGAAGGGAGCCCCCACATATCAGACCCCCTCAGTTCATCGGTCACATGAAGGCTAAGAGCTTCCTCTTGTACTGGGACTTGATATGGCATTCCATCTAGAGTAAGGTGTTCCACTAACTTGCAACAGGGTCCATGACTCACTGCTGGGTGGAGGTTTTCATAGGATAGTTATATTGGGTTCTTGTCTGTTTGGATCTGTGGGTGATAGTATGGCTGGCCTGTACTATATGGTTAATATCTACTTATAACAGAGTACATACTATGTGCATCTTTCTGGGTCTGAGTTAGCTTACTTAGGATGAGATTTTCTAGATCCATTCCTTTGGTTGCAAATTGCATGATTTCCTTGTTTCTGATAGCTGAGTACTATTCCATTGTGTAAATGTACCACAGTTTGTTTGTTTTTGTTTTTGTTTTTATTTTATTCATTCTTCAGTTGAAGGACATCTGGGTTGTTTCCAGTTTTTCTGGCTATTATGAATCAAGCTACTATGAACATTGTTGAGGCAATGTCCTTGTAACCAAAAGTAGGAATATGACTGGGTCTTGAGGAAGAACTATTCCCAATTTTCTAAGATAGTGCCAGATTGATTTCCAAAGTAGTTGTACAAGTTTGCATGCCCACCAGCAATGGAGGAGTGTTTCTCTTTCTCCACATCCTCACCAGCATGTGGTATCTCTTGAGCATTTGATCTTAGCTGTTCTGACTGGTGTGAGACAGTATCTCAGAGTCATTTGAGTTGCATTTCTCTGATGAACAATGATATTGAGCATTTCTTCAAGTGCCTGTCGCCTTAAGAGATTCCTCTTTTGCGAATTCTTGGTTTAGTTCTGTTCCCCATTTTTTTTGGACTGGATTATTTGGTTTGTTGGTGTTTAATTTCTTGAGTCCCAGAACCACATTTCCTGTGGAGTTCATTTTATTCTCTTTAACTACACAGTTTGGTTGCATTGACAAGCTCTGTAGAAAACACTACCACCTATTTCCAATATTTTCAATCTCCCATTCAGAGGCTCCATATCCAATGAATGGATGGAACTAGAAAAAAATCATCCTAAGTGAGGTAACTCAGACCCATACATACAAAACTATTTAGTCTTTATGTATATGTATATATGAAAGTATGAGCATATGTGTGCATGTCACTATAGAGGACAGAAAGCATGTCAGATCTCATGGAGCTAGAGTTACAAGCAACTGTGAGCTTTCTAACATGGGGTGGGGAAGTGGGCTAAGGTACTTTCTCTTAACCACTGAGCATCAAATCCACAGACGCATGACATTTTAACTTTTCAGCATCCTGTAGTTCTTGGAATCACTTCAATTCTTTTAGTATTTGGTGACACTTATATTTTATTAAGAACCAATCAACCAAAAATTTATTAAAGGCCTATCATTTCACATGCTTTGTTTCATGCTGGCATTAATTTTGACTCACAAATGCAATTGAACACACCTAAGCCTCAGTTTTCCTAACTATACAAGTTGGAAGGAAAACATGAGGAACCAGATGCTCTACTTGTAGAGAATAATTTATGCAGTATGCAGCACTAACATATGTGAAGATGACTATGTTTCCCTAAGCAATAAAGAAAATATGACTGATTTTTTGTAATTGTTTTAGGTTTAATTAGCTACATAGCTAAACCTGCGTCATACACCCCACATTAAGTGAGTTATCTATAATACAAGTTCACTCTCAAGTTTATTAGCAATTTTCTTGTTCATATTTCCTATAGCTGTATCAGTACTAAGAAATGAAATTGAATTTCATTTAAATCAGTATTTATGATTTAATTTCTACAGCCATTTCCATAACTATCTTTAATATTGTAATGATTAATATAACATAATTTTAGTAATGTATTGTTTTTAATAAAATCGTGTCTCAGAAATTCAAGATCAAGTGTTCTCTGACCAGAATCCCATCATTTGGAAAAATCCATCTTAAAATGGTTTCAAAATATTTGAAGAGAAAAAGAATCTCAAGCTTTGAAGACTGGATAGAAGAAATGGATGCCTCAGTCAAAGAAAATTTTAAAACTTAAAAATAATCCAGGCACAAAACATTCAGAAATTCTGGGACACTATAAAAAAATCTATTAATAGTAGAAATAGAAAAAAGGAAACCCAAGTCAAAAGTACAGAAAATATTTTCAACAAAATTATAGAAAAAAATTCTCTAACTTCAAAAAGGAAATATCTGACTAATAAAAGAACTTCACTATCCCTGATCTGAAATTGTACTCTCGTGCTATGATAATAAAAAAACACATAGTGTTGACACAAAAACACACACAATGATTAATGGAATAGAATTGAAGACAGAAACATAAGTCCACACAAATATGGATATCTTAATTTTAATAAAGAAAGCAGAATACACACTAAAAAAGAAGACATCATCTTCAACAAATGGTGCTGATCAAACTGGATGACTGCTTGTAGAAGAATGCAAATAGATCTATATTTATCACCCTGAAAAAAGCACACCTACAAATGGATCAAAGACTTTGGCATAAAGTGGCATGCACCAAATCTGATAGAAGAGGAAGTGTGAAATAGTCTTGAACTCATTGGCACTGGAAAAGACTTTGTTAACAGAAACAATTAATGCAGGTAGTAAGATCAACAATTAATAATTGGGACCTCATGAAACTGAACAACTTCTGTGTGATAAAGAACACTGTCATTCAGATAAAGTGGCAACCTGCAGAATGGGAAAAGATTTTTTGCAAACCACACATCTGATAGAGGGCTAATAACCCAAATATATAAAGAACTCAAGAAACTGAACATCAAGAAACCAAATAACTTAATTTTTAAAATGGGGTACAGATCTAAACAGAGAATTCTCAAAAGCAGAAATGCAAATGGATGAGAAGCACTTAAGAAAAATTTCAACATTCTTAGTCATCTAGGAAATTAAAATCAAAACTGCTTTGACATTTCATATTATATCCATTAGAGTGTCTAAGATTAGTAAATCAAATGACCACTCACGTTGCTGACGATGTGGAGTAAGATGAACACTCACTCATTGCTAGTGGGACTGCAAATATGTATGGTAACTATGTGATGGTTCTTTGTGAAGATGGAAATTGATCTATCTCAATGTCCTGCTATAATACTCTTTGGCATATACCCAGTGGATACTTAATCCTATTTCAGAGACACTTGCTCATTCATATTCATTGCTACTCTATTCATAATAGCCATATATTGCCGACAACCTAGATTACCCTCAACAGATTAATGGATAAAGAAAATGTGGTACATTTACACAATGAAATATTACTCAACCATTAAAAAAACTAATTCTATGGTAAATGAATGGAGCTAGAAAAAATCATCCTGAGTGAGGTAACTCAGACCCATATATACAAATATGGTATGTATTTGTTTATATTCAGGTATAATATTTTAAGTCAATGATAAGCAAGCTAAAAATCTATACAACCAAAGGGATTAGGGATAGAGTAAGGGACTAGGTAGAAGGGACAGATCTTTCTAGGAAGTGAAAATACAACAGATATTGATAGAGAAGAGTGGGGGGAGAGGAAAAGTGTGATGAGAGGAAAGATGGGGTAGAAGGAGGGAATCTGGAGAGGGACAACTAAAATTAATGGTCATTTGATGGGTCACTTGGAAAAGTAACATAATACCATTTTATATATATATATATATGAAAGCTATTTAAATAAAATTTTCAAGTAAAGGAGGAGTTTCAAACCCAATTGGACATCTGTCATCATCAGTTGAGGCTTCCAGTACAGAGAATGGGTTAATTGAATTCCTGGCCAAAGGGGTCCTTTGGGAACTCCCAAACAATCCAGACTGTTATCAGCAGTATTGTTGGCTCTCCATTAGTGTTTCTCAACCTTCCTAATGCTGTGATCTTTCCTTATAGTTCTTCATGTTGTAGTAGCTCCCAACCATAAAATTTTTTTGTTGCTACTTTATAACTATAAATTTTCTGGTCTTATGAATTGTAATATAAATATCTGATACATAGGATATCTGATATATGGCCCCCATGAAAGGATAATTCGACCTCTAAAGAGGTGAAGATACATGGGTTGAGAATCATTCATTGCTCTCCACAAACTGATGGCAAGGCCCTATTCCTGAAAATAATACACACACAACTCATTAAACATGGAGAAATTCAGCTGATTCCTACCTAGAGCTCTGCCACTATGGGCCAGAGGTTTTGCTACCAAAAACTATTCTGCAAGGCAAAAACCAACCTAGCTACAAACCCTTCAATCTGCAATGGTGTCCCACCTGCAAGATATACAAGTGTAATGGTGACACTAAGCTTGTGGGAGTAACCAGTCATTATTTGATGACTCCACAAGATGGAGCCCATATCTGACATTACCTAGATAACCAAGAACCTGAGACTAGATAGGTTATGAGCCCAGGGGAAAACCAAATATTATTGCTCTGCTAAAAAAAAATGTTGCAATAAAATGACTCCTAATGACACTATACTGTACTCATAGATATGTGCCTTGAACAGCCATCATCAGTAAAGTTTTCTGCTTAGTTGATGGGAAGAAATACAGAGACCCACAGCAAGACAATGTGCACAGTAAGAACCTAGAAAAACTAAGTCCTAAATGAGTTGTCTCCACAAAATTACTCCCCTCAAGGCTCATTGAATCCTACAGAAGGAATGGTAGAAAGAGTGTAACATCCAGAAGGGATGGCAGACACCAAGGAAGCAAAGGCTTCTAAGCACAGAAGGACTGACACACATATAAAGTCACAAAGGTTTTGGCAACATGTACAGAGCCAGCCTGTGTCTGCACCAAGGAGGATAGAGCTGAAAGGACAAGTGGATCCATGCCCCCATCTATAACTAAGGAACTATCTCCAATTGATATCCATTGCAAATTAAAAAAAAAAGTTTTCTGATAGTCTTACTAGAGAAAGAAACCACTCTTAAGGGTAGTCTCATGCCCAGTAGAGAGCCAATGGATAACAAGCTCAGTGGCATTTTTAGAGATTGTTTGTGTCATAATAATGTTCTAGACTTTTTGTTTACATCTTACAGATCCTTTGCATATATATTATGGCATTTGGCTCTGTGTTTTTAAGGGATTCTTTTTTATAATTTATTTTTTATTTCTTCAAGTTACATCTAAGTCACAATCCCTTCCCTACTATCCCCTCCTGTCCCACCCTTCCACCCTCTTCTCCCTCAACTCCCCCATCCTCTACCCTTTTTTTTTTTAAGTTTAAGGTAGATCTTTTCCCCCCAACAGCTCCCCATTTCAGTCCAACAAATGGTTCTTTCTCTTATAACAATAAATACAATACAAAACAACAGAAGTAAATAGGCCACAATTATGAGAGTTATATGGGTTAGCATACATTCCCAATGTCCAGTCCATATGTATTTGGCCCCTGACTTTAACATTCTACTATCTAACCATCTCAGGTTGTGAATATGTGTGTTTCTCTGGTTATATATATTTCTTGTGTTTTACCCTTTTGTCATTTTCCTTCTGTTTGCTTGTTTCGTACTATTCTGGTTGGTTTATTTCCATTTTATTTTATTATGTTATTTATTATCACTTAGATTCCTTTTGTTTTCTAATGAGAGGCAAAGGGCCATGGGTTCAATGAGATGGAAGGTGGGGAAGGACTGGGAGTAGTCAGGGGAGGGAAAACTCTAATTAGAATATATTGCATGGAAATCTATTTTCAATAAGATATCTTTGTGGATCTCTTGATATATATCCCTGGTTATTCCTCTACATACAATCAGCATTATACAGGCTTAGCTGGTTGTATTTCCATATTTAGTATAATGTATACTAAATATTTTACCTTTACAAAATATAATTTATCAAATTTCAGTCCTTTATAATATATATTTTGTTTCATTCAATTCACTAATAATTAATTTATATTAAAACATAAATGATGATAGCTCACACTACTAATGTTAACAATGTTAACAACTGTTCTTCAAGCATTGCTAAGTTCTAAGAGCTATATCTACAATCAGCAACTGGACTGGGTGCTAAGAGCTGCCTAAATGGCTCAGTGGAGAAAGTGTGTGTTGGACCAACACAAGGAACTGAGTTCAGATCCCCAGGATCCATACAAAGAGCAGAGCATGCAGTGCCCCAGTGCTGGGCAGACAGAGACAGGAGGAATTCTAGAACTCATTGGAGAGCTAGTCTAGACAACAAATGAGTAGCAGTTCTAGCGAGAGACTTATCTAAAAGGTATAGTATGAACGATAGCTCACTACCACTGACCTCTGGCCTTTACACAAGCAAGCAAACCGCACACACAGTTATATTCACTCTCACTCATATCTACATACATCATAACCCAAAAGCACACCCAAGAGCAACAACAAAACCATTTACATTCAAATCTCTTCTCCATGTAACTGGATGTATCACTTCACAGTGAATTATTTACCTGCTTTCTCATCTGTAAAATTAAGCTACGTTGTAAGCCTTTGTTGGAAAACAAATACCTTAATAACTAAAATGTACTTAGTACAAAGTCCACCACACACTTAAAACTCAGCAGGTACTGAACATTAAGGATTCATGATTAAGAACTATGTGCTGGTTTCTCATGTTTGCTAATGTTGTCTGGACATATGTGAATTCATGGGGAAAGATTTCCCAAATTCACTGCTTGGAAGTATGCTTTCTGTTTTGTTTATACAAAACATTTTTATTAAAAATTAGTATTGAGTTCTGGATAATGGCTTCCAACATCCAAATGTTATTACCACTTAGAAAGAAAGTATAGGAACACTCAAATTTCTTAGAGTCAGTTATTCTCAAGGTAGAATTTTCCCCCAGCAAACTTGCATCAAACTAATATTCATAATTATAACAGTAACCTGGCATAAAAATAAGTATGTTGTGTGTTTAACACATAAGCAGAATTAATAATGTAAAAGAAGACATTTTATTCACATGTGAAATCTCAATAATTCTCCAATCATTCTTTCTCTGAAAGCACAGAGGGATCAAAAGTAGAGGAGCAAGGAGACACTGGGTCCCAAGAGCCCTTTAATTACTTAGTCCTGTGAGTACTGGATGCTGTGAGTCCAGGGACATGTGAGTGCCTGGTCCTGGGTGTAATGGGTTCCCTGAGTACTAGGTTCTGTGAGAAGGGGTACCAGGAAAACAAAGAGGTAACATTATTGAGTATTGATTGTTTTGGGTCCCTGAATGTGAGCCGAAACATCACAGAGCCTCTTCAGTTGAGGCTCAAGGAGCTGAGCACCTTTTCAAGCAAAAGTCTTAACTCGCTGATTTGCATTTTTTACAGATTCATGTAAAATCTCAAGAATTTGTAGTAAGCACCCAAAATATAAGACAAAAAAGAGAAAAAGAAACAATTCAAGTAAGCAAAAACAAAACAGTATTTTGAATGTGTTGACTGATCCATAGTACATAGTTATGTGATTTAACCAAATGTAACTCCACCCAATGATGGCATATGGAACTGCTTATGAGTATTCTTAAGGGCCGAATTGTAAGTGCTTAACTCTTCTGTAGTAAGTTCTATAGCCAAGACCTAACATGGTTAGTTCAGCAAGGTCACCATGATTGAAGTCACTTAGAAGGAAACATCAAAAGTGCAAATGAAGATTTCAAAGTCCAATCTTTATATATCAGCATGAGGTTTGGAGAGTGCCAGTGAGGCATGGAAGTGCATGCTTTTTGTAGAACTAGTTCACTTTTTAAAACTACACTGTGTAATTTAATATTTTTAATATATTGAAAATGAGCATATGCAAAGTTGCCTACAATTTTAATCTATGTAATATATTATTTGCATATTATTTTCATGAAAATTCTATGGAATAGGTGTCTCAGCCATCGCTTCATAGTAAGAAAACTGAACAGGTCTTTGTGATTCATATCTGTATTCCAGCATTTGGAAGCCAAGGCAGGAGGATTACTGAGAGTTCCAGGCCAACCTAGCTACATAGAAAGCTACAGACCACATAGGGATTAAAGAGTGAGACTCTGTCTCAAAAGAAGAAAATACAATGATATGTAAGTAAGCAGGTTCCTGATTGGTAAATGATTTGCTTTGAGAAACTTAGCTAATAGTAAAACCATGGTTTTAGGATAGACTTAAAACACGAATTCTGCTATCTAATGGAAGCTAATGAATGGTAAATCCATCTTTTAAAAATAAATTTTCTGTGTTAATTTTATGAAGTACCTTGTTTGACTCTCCAACTACATATTCTAGCAGCTTTCAAGAATGCTTTTCATACTCCTGAATTTATTACATGTCTATAAATTTGAGGGGAAATGAAAGTACCTATCTTATCTAATAGGATGTTGTGGAAACAAAATGAATTCACATATTTTTAAGTTCTGAAAAAATTAGAACTGTAGCTAATTCAATAGATAATATGTTTGTCATAAAAATGTAAGGGATAGCTTCAAATCCCCTGAACCTATTTAAAGCCAAATGCACTGGCAAACATATGTAATCCCAGTGCACCAATGACAAATTGGGAATTGAACTAAGGAGACTCCTCAGGAGATGGTGGATCAGTTAGCCTAGTGTAAACAATAGCCAACAGCTAGAGACTCTGTCTCAAACAAGACAGAAAGAGAGTAAATCCAAGGATGTCTTCTGACACCCACATGTGCAGTGTAGCATGAGGCACACCCACCATGCACACAACACCAATACACATCAAAACATTAAAAAATAAAATAAAATAAAATGACCGTGATTCTGTCATTGCTATCAGATCAGGTGTTCATCAGAAGGATTAGGAAACCAGCAACTATCTATGCTTGAGCTCTTCTTCTTTTTATGATTTATTTATTTATTTATTTATTCATTCATTCATTCATTCACTTATTTATTTATTTATTTATTTATTTATTTATTTATTTATTTATTTATTACTTCAGGTTACATCTCAATCACAATGTCCTCTTTCCGCCACTCCCAGCCATGCCCTCCCACCCAGTACTCCCTATCCCTTCCATCACACTCCTCTGGAGAGTAATGTCCCTACATAACAGTTCACCCCCCATTTCAGTAGTCATGAGGGCCAAGAGTCTCCTCATACACTGGGGGCCTCCTACAAGGCAGCACCACTAGGGCAATGTGTCTCATTGACAAGAAAAAAAGTCTATGTTCATGTTACCTTTGGTACATTGGTTGTAGTATAGTTATCCTGTACTATATGGCTAAAATCCCATGATAAGTGAATACATGCCATGTGCATTCTTCTGGGTCTGGGTTAGCTCACTCAGGATGAGCTTCTCTAGTTTCATTCATTTGGCTGCAATTTGAACGCTTTCATTGTTTCTGATAGCTGAATAGTATTCCATTGTGTAGATGTACCACAGGTTTTTAAATCCATTCTTTGATTGAGAGACATCTGGGCTGTTTCCAGTTTCTAGCTATTACAAGTAAGGCTGCTATGAACATAGATAAGGAAACTTCCTTGTGATTCGGTGAGGAAAGATTTGGATGTATACCCAGAAGTGGTATGGCTGGGTTCTGAGGCAGAGCTACTCAGTTTTCTAAGATATCGAAAGACTGATTCCCATAGTGGTTGTACAAGCTTGCACTCCCACCAGCAATGGAGGAGAGTTTGCCTTTCTCTACACCCTTGCCAGCATGTGCTGTCATATGAGAATTTGATCTTGGCCATTCTGACAGGTGTGACATGGAATCTCAGAGTCCTCTTGAGTTGCATTTCTCTGATGATTAAGGATGCTGAGCATTTATTTCTTCAAGTGTCTCTCAGCCATTAGGAATTCCTCCTTTGTGAAGTCTCTGTTTAGCTCTCTTCCCCATTTTTTGATTGGATTATTTGGTTTCTTGACATTTAATTACTTGCGTTCTTTGCAAATTATGGATATTAGCCCTCTGTCAGAGATGGGGTTGGTGAAGATTTTTTTCCTAATCTGTAGGCTGCCATTTTGTTCCAATGACAGTGCGTTTTGCCTTACAGAAAATTTTCAGTTTCATGAGGTCCCATTTATTGATTGTTGGTCTTAGATCCTGAGTTGTTGGTGTTCTGTTCAGGAAGGTGTCACATGTGTTGTTGAGCTCGAGGGTTTTCCCCACTTTCTCTTCTAGTAGATTTAGTGTGTCCAGCCTTATGTTAAGGTCTTTCATCCATTTGGACTTAAGTTTTGTACAAGGTGATAAATATGGATCAAATTTCATTCTTTTACATGTCGACATCCAGTTTGGACCAGCACCATTTTTGGAGATGCTCTCCTTTTTCTATTGTATGGTTTTGCTTCTTTGTCAAAAATTAATTTGTGTGGGTTCATTTCTGGGTCTTCAATTCGATTCCATTGATCCACTGGTCTGTTTCTATATCAGTACCATGCTGTTTTTATTATTATTGCTCTGTAGTACATCTTTAAATCTGGGATGGTGATAACTCCAGATTTCTTTTTTTTATTTTACAGGATTGATTTAGCTATTCTGTTTTTTTTTTTTTGTTATTCCATATGAAGTTGAGAATTGTTTCTTCCAGGTCTATAAAGAATTGTGTTGGTATTTTGATAGAAATTGCATTTAATCTGTATATTGCTTTGGTAGGATGGCCATTTTTATTATGTTGATCCTACCTATCCATGAGCATGGGAGATCTTTCCATCTTCTAAAGGCCTCTTCAATTTCTTTCTTCAAGGACTAGAAATTCTTGTCATACAGGTCTTTCACTTGCTTGGTTAGAGGTACCTCCAGGTATATTGTATAGTTTGTGGCTATTGTGAAGGGTGTTTTTTCCCTAATTTTTCTCAGCCCATTTATTTGTTCTATAAAGAAGGTCTTCTGATTTTTTTTGAATTAATTTTGTATCCTGCCACCTTGCTGAAGGTGTTTATAAGTTCTAAGAGTTCTCTGGTGGAATATTTGGGGTCGCTTATGTATACCATTATATCGTCTACAAATAGGGATAATTTGACTTCTTCATTTCCAGTTTGTATCCCCTTGATCTCCTTTAGCCATCTTATTGCTCTAGCAAGAACTTCAAGTACTATGTTGAAGAGATACGGTGAAAGTGGGCATTCTTGTCTTGTCCCTGATTTTAGAGGAAATGCTTCAAGTTTCTCTCCATTTAATTTGATGTTGGCTAGTGGCTTGCTGCATATCACCTTTATTATTTCTATGTATAATGTTTGTATTCCCGTTCTCTCCAGGACTTTTAGCATGAAGGGGTGTTGGATTTTGTCAAATGTTTTTCATCATCTAGTGAGATGATCATGTGGTTTTTTTTCTTTCATCTTGTTTATATGGTGAATTGCGTTGATGGATTTTCATATATTGAACCACCCCTGCATTCCTGGGATGAAGCCTACTTGATCATGGTGTATGATACTTTTGATGTGTTCTTGGATTTGGTTTGCCAGTATTTTCTTAAGTACTTTTTGCATCTATTTTCATGAGTGAGATAGGTCTGAAGTTCTCTTTCTTTGTTGGGTCCTTTGTGTGGTTTAGGAATCAGGGTGACTGTGGCCTCATAGAATGAGTTTGGCAGTGTTCTTTCTGATTCTATTTTGTGGAAGAGTTTGAAGAGTATTGGTATTAGCTCTTCTTTGAAGGTCTTGTAGAATTATGTGCTGAAAACCCTGGGATTTTTTTTGTTTGGGAGATTTTTAGTGACTGTTTCTATTTCCTTAGGGGTTAGAGGGCTGTTTAATCTGTTAACCTGATCTTAATTTAACTTTGGAAGTTGGAATCTATCAAGAAAATTGTCCATTTTTCTTAGGTTTCAAATTTGGTAGAGTATAGATTTTTAAAGTAGGACCTAAAAATTCTCTGGATTTCCTCAATATCTGTTATTTTTCCCTTTTCATTTCTGATTTTGTTGACGGGTTTTTTTCCCTCTGCCTTTTAGACAATTTGGCTAAGGGTTTGTCTATTTTGTTTATTTTCTCAAAAAAAAAACAACTCTTGGTTTCATTGATTCTTTGTATCATTCTTTTTCCTAAGTTGTTGATATTAGTCCTATGTTTGATGATGTCCTGCCTTCTGCTCCTCTTGGGAGTGTTTGCTTCTTTTTTTCCCCAATTTGTCCAGTTCAGCTGTTAATTTGCTAATATGAACTATCAAAATTTTCTTTTTGAATGCATTTAGTCCTATGAAAATCCCTATTAGCACAGCTTTCATTGTGTCACATAGGTTTAGGTATGTTGTGCCTTCATTTTCGTTAGATTTTAAGAAGTCTTTGATTTCCTTATTTCTTCCCTGACCCAGTAGTCATCCAATAAAGAATTGTTTGGTTTCCATGTGTGTGTAGGCTTTCTGTAATTCTGTTTTTGTTGAAGTCCAGCTTTATTGCATGGTGGTCTAATAAGGTGCAAGGGGTTATTTCTATTTTCTTGTATCTGTTGAGCCTTGCTTTGTGTCTGACTATATGGTTGATTTTGGAGAGGTTTCCATGTGGTGCTGAGAAGAAGGTGCATTCTTTTGTGTTTGGGTGAAATGTTCTGTAGATAACTCTTAGGTCCATTTGGTTCATGACCTCTGTCAGACTCATTATTTCTCTGTTTGGTTTCTGTCTTGATGACGTGCCTTTGTTGTGAGTGGGGTGTTGAAGTCTCCCACTACTAATGTGTGGGGATCAATGTATGATTTATGTTTTAGAAGAGTTTATTTTACAAATGTAGGTGCCTTTGTTGTTGGGACATAGATATTCAATATTGAGATGTCCTCTTGATGAATATTTCCTTTAATGAGTATGTAATTTCCTTCTCTATCTTTTTTTCATTACCTTCAGTTGGAAGTCTATTTTATTTGATATTAATATGGCTACTCCAGTTTGTTTCCTGGATCCATTTCCTTGGAAAACTTTTTCCCAGACCTTTACTCTGAGGCAGCATCTATCTTTGTTAGTGAGATGCATTTCTTGTATGTAGCAAAATGATGAGTCTTGTTTATGGATCCAATCTGTAAGCCTGTGTGTTTTTATTGGGGAGTTCAGTCCATTGATGTTGATGGATATTAATGACCAAAGTTTTTATTTCCTATTTTTTTAGTGTAGGTGGTGGTTGTGTGTTTCTTTTGGTTTAGCTTCAGTGGAGTTTTTTGTTTCCTCTGTTTTCTAGGGTGTAGTTATATTCTCTGGGTTGAAATTTTCCTTCTAGGATCTTCTGTAGGGCTGGATTTGTGGGTAGCTACTGTTTAAATTTGATTTTGTCATGGACTATCTTGTATTCTCCATCTATGTTGATAGAGAGTTTTGCTGGGTATACTAGTCTGGCTGGACACCTTTGTTCTCTCAGGGCTTGTAGGACATCTTCCCAGGACCTTCAGGCTTTTAAAGTTTCTGAGGAGAAGTCAGGTGTAATTCTGATGGGTCTGACATTATATGTTACTTGACCTTTTGCTCTTACAGCTCTTAATATTCTGTCTTTGTTCTGTTCATTTGGAGTTTCAGTTATTATGTGGCGAGAGGAATTTCTTTTCTGATCTAATCTGTTTTCTGTTATGTGTCCCTCGTGGAATTTTATTCACATCTCTCTGTCTTTAGGTTTGGGAAGTTTTCTTCGATGATTTTATGGAAGATGTTTCTTGGACCGATGAGTCGGGAGTCTTCTCTTTCCTCTATGCCTATAATTCTTAGGCTCCATCTTTTCATTGAGTCCTTGATTTCTTGGATGTTATGGGTATGAACTTTTTTAGATTCCTCTTTTTCTTTGGTTATTGTACTGATTTCTTCCATAGAATCTTCCACACCTGAGATCCTGTCTTCCATCTCTTGTATCCTATATTTGATACTCATGTCTATAGTTCCTGTTCTCTTCCCTTGATTCTCCACTTCCATTCTTATCTCTGTGTTTTCTCCATTGCCTCCACTTCCATATTCAAGTATTGAACAATTGTATTTGTTTTTGACGTTTCCTGCTCCAATTTGCTTGTTGCCTTGTCTCTTTCCTGTTCAAGTTGAGCCACTTTGACTTGGAGATCTCTAATGGTATTCTCCATTGCTTTTGCTTGTAAAGTTGTGGAATCTTTGAATTCCTTCAGAGATTTAAATTCTTCTTGAAAGGTCTCTATCACTTCCCAGAATATAGATTTGTTATCATTTTCATATGTTTCAGCTGTGATGGAGTGGTCAGAGCTTGCTGTACTAGCACAGCTGCATTTTGTTGAAGTCATATTTCCCTGAATTTTGTTGGATCTGTTCTTTCACTGACCTTTAGCCATTTGGTTGTTCTTACCTGTTTGTTCCTGGTGCATTCTGTGCTTTGGTTCAGAAGGCATATAGCTTGGTGATCTACAGCTTTCTACAGGCTGGATGGGGTCTTGTGTGGAGGTTTGTTCTCAGTGTGTCTTCCAGAGCTCACCTCTTCCTGTTTTGTCTCAATTGGGGACTCAGGTCAGGGGCTGTGGTGGGATGTATTCCTATAGGTTCCTGGGATCCTATTGGTGTTCATATAGATTATGGTGCATGTTGGAAGGCCACAGACTGTTGAATGGGGCTGTAGCTCCCCTGCAGCTTTCTTGTCGGACCATGTTCATGATCCTCCCAAGCTGTTCTCAGGGGTTCGCTTGAGCTCTTCTTAGTGTACCATACTGAGATTTTTTTTTAAATCAATGACAGGGCCTGAGGAGATAGCTTACTGGGTACATATGCTTGCTGTGAAAACCTGACGACATGAGTTAAAATCCTGAGTTTTCTCTTAAAATGTCAGATGTGACTTGCTTACTTGTTATGTCAGTGCTGGTACGCAGTCACAGACATACACCAAAACCTCTCTGGCCAGACATCCTAGTTAAAATAGCAAGCTTCCAGTTCAGTGAAACTGAAAGCAAGTTTATTGTCTGAAGGAAATAAGCCAGTAGCCTCTGCATGTGCAAACTTGTACACTCATATGTATTCACCACACAGTCACACACACACACACACACACACACACACACACACACATAGAAAGAGAGAGAGAGAGAGAGAGAGAGAGAGACAGAGAGAGACAGAGAGAGACAGAGAGAGAGACATAGGGTATCAAGCTGTCAGGTTTCTATTTTCATTCACCTTTATTCAGTTAATGCGCACACATTACCACATAACTTATTATAAGTTACCAGTGTTGGCTCTCTTTAGCAATAACACTAGACACTAACAACTTTTCTCTTTTTTATTTTTTAATTTATTTATTTATTGCTTCAGGTTACATCTCCATCATAGTGTCCTCTTTCCACCCCTCCCAGTCCCGCCCTCCCACCCTCTACCCCCTAACACTTCCATCCCACTCCTCTGGAGTGGAGTGTCCCTATATAACAGTCCCCCGCCCCAGTTCAGCAGACTTATGAAGGTCAAGAGCCTCCTCATACACTGGAAGCCTACAAGGAAGCACCACTACGGAAAAGTGTCTCATTGACAGGGAGAAAAAGAAAAAGTCTGTGTCCATGTTCCCTTTGGTGTGTTGGTTGAGGTATAGATATCATGTACTATACAGCTAAATTCCAACCATAAGTGAATAGATGCCATATGCATCCTTCTGAATCTGGGTTAGCTCACTCAGGAGGAGCTTCTCTAGTCCCATCCTTTTGGCTGCAAATTGCATAATTTCATTGTTTCTGATAGCTGAGTAGTATTCCAGTGTGTAGATGTACCACAGTTTTTTAATCCATTCTTTGGTTGAGGGACATCTGGGTTATTACCAGTTTCTAGCTATTACAAATAATGCTGCTATGAACATAGATGAGGCAACTTCCTTGTGATTCGGTGAGGAGTCATTTGGTAGTACCCAGAAGTGGTATGGCTGGGTCCTGAGGCAGAGATATTCCAAGTATTCTAAGATATTGCCAGACTGACCTCCATAGTGGTTGCACAAGCCTGCACTCCCACCAGCAATGGAGTAGGGTTCCCCTTTCTCCAAACCCTTACCAGCATGTGCTGTCATTTGAGCTTTTGATCTTAGCCATTCTGACAGGTGTGAGAAGGAATCTTAGAGTCGTCTTGAGTTGCATTTCTTTGATGGTTAAGGATGCTGAGCATTTCTTCACCTGTCTCTTGGCCTTTAGTAATTCCTCCTTTGTGAATTCTTTGTTTAGCTCTTTTCCCCAATTTTTGATTGGATTATTTGGTGTCTTGGCTTTTAATTTCTGAAGTTCTATGTAAATTTTGGATATTAGCCCTCTGTCAGATGTGGGGTTGGTGAAGATTTTTTCCTAATCTTTAGGCAGCCATTTTGCTCGAATGACAGTGTCTTTTGCCTTACAGAAGCTTTTCAGTTTCATGAGGTCCCATTTATTGATTGTTGGTCTTGTGTCCTGAGCTGTTGGTGTTCTGCTCAGGAAGTTTTCACCTGTGCCAATGAGTTCAAGGGTTTTTCCCACTTTTTCTTCTGGTAAATTTAGTGTGACCGGCCTTATGTTAAGGTCTTTGATACACTTGGACTTAAGTTTTGTACAAGGTGATAAGTATGGGTCTAATTTCATTGTTTTACAAGTGGACATCCAGTTGGAACAGCACCATTTGTTGAAGATGCTGTCCTTTTTGCATTGTGCAGTTTTGGCTTCTTTGTGAAAAATTAGGTGTCCAGAGGTGTGTGGGTTCATTTCTGGGTCTTCAGTTTGATTCCATTGATCCACTGGTCTGTTTCTATACCAGTACCATGCTGTTTTTATTACTATTGTTCTGTAGTACAGCTTGAAATCTGGGATGGTGATATCCCCAGATGTTTTTTTTTTCTTTTTGTACAGGATTGATTTAGCTATTCTGGGCTTTTTGTTGTTCCATATGAAATTGAGAATAGCTTTTTCCAGGTCTAAAAAAGTTGTGTTGGTATTTTGATAGGAATTGCATTTAATCTGTATATTGCTTTTGGTAGAATGGCCATTTTTATTATGTTGATCCTACCTATCCATGAGCATGGGAGATCTTTCCATCTTCTAAAGGCCTCTTCCATTTCTTTCTTCAAGGGCTTGAAGTTCTTGTTGTAAAGGACCTTTATTTGCTGGTTTAGACTTACACCCAGGTATTTTATATTGTTTGTGGCTATTGTGAAGGGAGTTGTTTCCCTGATTTCTTTCTCAGCCCATTTGTTTGTTGTATAAAGAAGGGCTTCTGATTTTTTTGAATTAATTTTGTATCCAGCCACCTTGCTGAAGTTGTTTATCAGCTGTAAGAGTTCTCTGGTGGAATTTTTGGGGTCACTTATGTATATTATCATATCATCTGCAAATAGGGATAATTGACTTTTTGTTTCCAATTTGTATCCCCTTGATCTCCTTTAGTTGTCTTATTGCTCTAGCAAGAACTTCAAGTCTATATTTAAGAGATATGGTAAAAGTGGACATCCTTGTCTTGTCCCTGAGTTTAGATGTTGGCTTAATTTGATGTTGGCTACTGGCTTGCTGTATATCGCCTTTATTATTTCTAGGTTCAGAGCTTTATGCTCGTTCTCTCCAGAACTTTTAGCATGAAGGGGTGTTGGATTTTGTCAAATGCTTTTCCGTGTTTGGTAGATTATCATGTGTTTTTGTTTTTTTCGTCTTGTTTATATGGTGAATTACGTTGATGGATTTTTGTATGTTGAACCATCCCTGCATTTCTGGGGGGGGGAGTCAAGTAGGATGAAGCCTACTTGATCATGGTTTATGATACTTTTGATGTGTTCTTGAATTCTGTTTGCTAGTATTTTATTAAGTATTTTTGCATCTAGGTTCATGAAAGAAATTGGTCTGAAGTTCTCTTCTCTAGATTTTCTGAAATACTCTGAAATGATTATAGCTGTAACTCCATTTGACATTTAAACACTTCTTCACCAGATAAAATCATGGAGTTGTGAAGATGGGCACTTACTCCTAAATGCCAGCAGCAGAAGCACACATTATGTCACAGCAGCCCCAAAAGCTCTGCATATAGATCAATACCCAACATGATGAGGTATAGGTACCTGCCCAAACAAGCATCCCTTTTGTCAGAGAGCCAAAAATGAGGCATATATGTGAACTATGTTTTCCAGGCTCTCTACTGAATTGTACCACCTTATGCATTTTAATGTAGCATCATACAGATAAATTACCTACATCTATGTGTATGGAGATTTTCATTCAATAACCCTGCCTTCCTAACTCTTCAATGTCCTTCCATTTTCAAAAACACTATTTTTTTAATTAGCTGAAAATAACTAGTGACTTTTTATAAGCCTTCTTAATACATTCTTTTTTAAAATTTATTTATTTATTGCTTCAGGTTACATCTCCATCATACTGTCCTCTTTCGACCCTTCACAGTCCTGCCCTCCCACCCTTTAACTCCTAACCCTTCCATCCTACTCCTCTGGAGTGGAGTGTTCCTACATAACAGTCCCCCTTCCCCACTTCAGCAGTTATATGAGTGCCAAGAGCCTCCTCATAAACTGGGAGCCTACAAGGCAGCACCACTAGGGTAAAGTGTATCATTGACAGAAAAAAAAAGTCTATGTTCCTGTTCCCTTTGGTGCATTGGTTGTAGTATAGATATCCTGAATAATATATAGCTAAAATCCGACTATAAGTGAATAGATGTCATGTGCGTCCTTCTGAGTCTGGGTTAGTTCACTCAGAATGAGCTTTCTAGTTCCATCCATTTGGCTGCAAATTGAAAAATTTCCTTGTTTCTGATAGCTGAGTGGTATTCCATTGTGTAGATGTACCACAGTTTTTAAATACATTCTTTAGTTGAGGGAAATATGAGTTGTTTTCAGTTTTTAGCTATTACAAATAATGCTGCTATGAACATAGATGAGGAAACTTCTTTGTGATTCAATGAGGAGTCATTTGGATGTATACCCAGAAGTGGTATGGGTGGGTCCTGAGGCAGAGCTATTCCAAGTTTTCTAAGATATCACCAGACTGACCTCCATAGTGGTTTCACATACCTGCATTCCCACCAGCAATGGAGGAGGGTTCCTCTTTCTCCACACCCTCACCAGCATGTGCTGTCATTTGAGTTTTTGATCTTAGCCATTTTGACAGGTGTGAGATGGAATCTTAGAGTCGTCTTGAGTTGCATTTCTCTGATGATTAAGGATGCTGAGCATTTCTTCACGTGTCTCTCATCCTTTAGGAATCCCTCCTTTGTGAATTCTGTTTAGCTCTTTCCCTCATTGGCACAGGTGACAACTTCCTGAACAGAACACCAACAGCTCAGGACCTAAGACCAACAATCAATAAATGGGATCTCATGAAACTTAAAAGCTTCTGTAAGGCAAAAGACACTGTTATTCGAACAAAACAGCAGCCTACAGATTGGGAAAAAGTCTTCACCAACCCCACATCTGACAAAGGGCTAATATCCAAAATTTACAAAGAACTCAAGAAATTAAATGCCAAGAAACCAAATAATCTTAATACATTCTTAACTTTAGTTAGTCCACCTCTTACCTATTTGTTTCTACCATCATCATTAAACCTTTGGTTTCAAATAAACACTTTCAATTTTTATATCAAATGCATTCTATTATCTCTCTTTATTATAATTTATTAGTGTTGTAATATCACAGGTTCCCATGTACCTTCTTCATACACACTTCAGTTTGTTTGAACTTCACTATCACAAGTATTTCTTACAGTATGTCAATTTTGGTGTGCTCCAAAATATTCAATTGGAGTAAGAATGAAAAGATGGAAGAGAGCTCCCTAGACTCTCCCAGGGACAGAATGTGGCAGTCACCCTTCCTAACAAATAGTTCATGTGTATTTTAACTAATGACCTTTTTACTGAGGTTGATAAAAACGATTGCAATTTTAAAGACTTTGTAGGCCTAGCTGGACTGTTAGGAGGGGAGTATGCATGGATTAAAATTTCCTCCTGGCTTCTAAGAGCACAATGTCAAATCCAGTTAAAAGTGGGATTAAAGCTTTTGTCCTTCACTGGTGATAAATAAATCTGCTTCTTTTAATCTCATCCATCAGAGCTAGGATTAAAACAAAAATAACCCAATAGGCTCCATCCAGTTTATTTGAACAGTATGAACATCTGTAGACAAATGCTGTTCATGTATTTTATTCACATGTTTTCTATAAAGAAACACCATGGATCGTAAAGATGGGGATGTTTTAAATGGGAAAGGATGCTTAGAAAGGAAGTAAAGGGAATGCATACTTCACAATCCATTCTACATGCTTTTGAGAAGTGACTGGCTCTTGGGGATGTGGTTGGGTATTGAATTGCTTTCTAAAAGAGCACATTTCACTTACAGATGAGTTCCCTTTTAGTCTGCTTTTATACATACAGGAGGAATGGTTATGTTGGGAGGATTGAAACTCTATTTAACAGTGGCACAGATACCTTTCCCCTGATAATGTGATTCTTGCATTTAGTTTCCATGTGTACAAAGGTGCTTGAAAAAGCGGGCATGGCAATCTTAGCTTGATTTCCACATAACAAACTTCAGAAATACTAAGCATCCTGGTGTAAGAATTGTATCACTATCAAATTATCACAACTGTTTCTTCTGCAAGTCAGTAAGAAACAGTACAGATAATCCACCTATTAAGGACAATAGAATCTCACAGGCCAGAAAATGACATTAATTCATATAGCACATTAATATGTCAAATTTCAATATTCATTACATTAATATAGGGGACCATCACATTGCACCCTGAAAATGCAAGGTGCATGAGAGTGTGTGATGTTTTCTATCTATTAGAGATTTAGGAAAAACAAGAGGAAATATAAAAAAAGCAACAGCATACTATCCATCTCATTCATAAAAACACCACAATTAATTTACAACTGTCTTAATTCAGAATTGTAATCCCTTCTCCCTCTGAATTTTATATCTTTTTAAAACCAGCTCCTAACTGATTCAATCATAAGGTAGGAAAACAGTATGGTTAACTATCTCCATAATTAGACCATGATTTTTCTTCAGTCATGAGGAAACATATGATATTACAAATTTAAATCAGGGTTCTGATGTTTCCGTTTCAAAACACTTTTATTTATTATTTTTGGGAGGGACTCTAAATTTACTTCTGATTCTTGAAAGATTAGAATTGACTCTTTCATATCCATGGCTCTTTTCTGGATTTTCTTCTACCTCTTTGGATTGAATAACTATGGCACAGAGAGAAAAAAGATAGTACAATTAGGTTTTTTTTACAAAAGCATTAGTAGATAATTCAAATCTAACCCATTTGCAAATTGTGTTTAAAATACCCAGTATAACCTCCAAGAGGGATATGAATGAATGAACCATGATACAAACATAAAACTACTTTGTTCTTAAAAGTGCTATGGAAGACTATTTTGTGAGCTCAGGAATGTTATAGTGTACCACCAAATAGTATATAGATTATGAAACTGAGCAAGCTGATGGTTTGCAATAGTTAAGTGTGTTACACTATTAGCTTGAGTGGCTGCACTGAGCATTGCTATGATCATTATGAGGAATAATTTCTTCGAACATTCCTGTACTTTCTAAGCTATACCTTGTCATTTTATTTTAGAATATTTAGCTATTATCTTTACCAGATATTACCTCTGCCTCGTTAGCATCTCTTCCAGATTCCTGGCATTGACTTCTATTTCATATATATTTGTACTACATCAGGTTACAGTGTCCTCTTTCCAACCCTCCCAGTCCCGCCCTCCCATCCTCTACCCCCATAGTTTCCATCCCACTCTTCCGGAGTGGAGTGTCCCTATATAACAGTCCCCCATGCCAGTTCAGCAGTCATATGAGGGCCAAGAGCCTCCTCATACAGTGGGGGACTACAAGGCAGCACCACTAGGGCAGAGTGTCTCATTGACACTATGTTACTGTTCCTCTTGGTCCAGTGGTTGTAGTATACTTATCCTATATTATATGGCTAAAATCAGATTATAAGTGAATAGACACCATGTGCATCCTTCTGAGTCTGGATTAGCTCACTCAGGATGAGATTCTCTAGTTCCTCCATTTGGCTGCAAATTGCATGATTTCGATGTTTCTGATAGTGGAGTAGTATTCCGTTATGTAAATATACCACGTCTTTTTCTATCCATTCCTCGGTTGAGGGACATCTAGGTTGTTTCCAGTTTCTAGCTATTAAAATAAGGCTGCTATGAACAAGAGGAGGAAACTTACTTGTGACTTGGTGAGGAATCATTTGGATATATACCCAGAAGTGGTATGGCTGGGTCCCGTTCCAAGTTTTCTACAATATGGCCAGATTGACCTCCATAGTGGTTGCACAAGCCTGCACTCCCACCAGCAATGGAAGAGTGTTCCCATTTCTCCATAACCTCACCAGCATGTGCTGTCATTTGAGTTTTTGATCTTAGCCATTCTTACAGTGTGAGATGGAAACTCAGAGTCCTCTGGAATTGCATTTCTGTGATGATTAAGGATGCTGAGCATTTCTTCAAGTGTCTCTCAGCCATTAGGAATTCCTCCTTTGTGAATTCTCTGTTTAGCTCTGTTCCCCATTTTTTGATTGGATTATTTGGTTTCTTGGCATTTAATTTCTTGAGCTCTTTGTAAAATTCAGATATTAGCCCTCTGTCAGATGTGGGGTTGGGAAAGTTTTTTTTTTCCCAATCTGTAGGTTGCCATTTTGTTTGAATGACAATGCCTTTTGCCTTACAGAAACTTTCAGTTTCATGAGGTCCCATTTATTGATTGTTGGTCTTAGAGCCTGAGCTGTGCAAAGTTCAGAAACTTTCTGAAGCTGACAGGTTTTCTTGAGATGACATACAAAATTTGCAACAAAACACAGGATAGAAAGATATTTGACTCTTCCTCATGATTCTCTTCCATAAATAGTTAGTAAATATAACACACACACACACACACACACACACACACACCACACACACACACACACACATACAGAGAGAGAGAGAGATGGAGAAAGAGAACACTGTAAAGTCTCTGAGAGAAAAAAATATCCATGAGAAAGCCAGGAAAAGAATGTGCCATTTCACAATGATATAAAAATTAGCTTACCTTTTATCTGACTTATTTTAGATGTATTTCTGTTTGTTTTTCAGTCAAACATTTCTGCACATCAACCATTCTATATTTAGTTTGACCATGTAATTTTGAAATATATTTCAGAGCAAAAAGATTTCCCTGATTTCCCATGCTTTGTAATGTGATACATTTCAAATGTTATCTCTCACATGCTGTTTTCTCTTTCTTTCTCCTTTACACAGAACTAGGTTTATTATTAATAAAATGAAATAAACATCTCTCAGTAATATATTTTACTTGAAATCACCTCATTAATACATGAATTCATTATTTAAACCCATCTCTCAAGTAAGTGAAACATTGGTAATTTGGATGATCACACCATTCTAAAGGCCGTCATATGTGTCCTTTATTTTAGTGGAAAAGATAATGGAGTGGCTTTTATTTTCTTAGTTACTAAGCAATGGGCAGGGAATATGAGAAAATACAGTTATTTTAAATAAATAATTTTCTGAGTGGCTAATTTTACCTAATAATGTAAAAATGTTTTTTTATTTTAAAAATTAATTTAGGAGATTTGTGAATATCCCATTTTATATATATATATATCTCATATGAATATACAGTTTTTTATTTGATTAATTAACTCCCTTATGTCATATGTAACATTATTATTACGTTCTGCTAATTTTTTCTATGCATGAAAATGTTTATTACTTCTGGTAACAGCAGTACACTTGATTATATAATCAGGGTTCCCACCAGATCATGGTTATTTGTGGGGCTGGGGAGTCATGTGACCTGGGGAGCTGGTCCAAAGCAAGAGTGGAAATGTCATCCTGAGATTGGCAGGAGCGGGACTGCTTTCTCCCTGCCCTGTACCTACATGAACAAACATGTAGGTATTATGGCCACACCTCTGTCACCCTTGAGGTGGCCAAGTAGCCTGACAGCGATGTCACAGGTTAAATTTCCTATCTCCTTTTAAGATCATGTCCAGCAAATACCTGGAGTTCCTCTTCATGCAAATAAGTCCTTCCAAGTACCTTGGCCCTGGCCAATGATGTACCCTCCCCCAAAGCCTCTATCCACTCCCTGGAGTTATAAGTAGTCTTTATTGCCACAATTAAACAAGCTGTCTCACTAAGGCCTGCCTCCTGAGAGTCTGTTCTCATAGCTCTCACTGCCACTTGAGGTCTCCATACCCTGGCTCTTCCTGATTTGCTCCCCTTCCCGGAACTAATGAGTAGTGATCAAAGGGGTCACACCATTAAGTGTGGGGAAATGGGGCCAGGAGCAGCAAATAGTTTTGTTTCAGGAGTGAAAACTGGATGTAGGGCTTTGTATTAGCCAAATTTTGGTTACAATGACAAAATATCTTGACAAAAGCAGCTAAGCAAGAACATATATGTATTGACTAACTGTTCCAGGGTACAGTCCATCATGGTAGGAAAGTCACAGCATAAGGGGTTTGATTGGGCTGATGACATCACACCTACTATCAGTAAACAGATAACAATGAAAGCTTGTGTTCCACTTCTTTTGTCCCTTTTACATGGTCCATGACTTCAACCAAGCAAATGGTACCACCCACAGTGGGCATGTTTCTCTCTTCAATTAACCAAAACAAGATAAACTCTCACAAGCATGCACAGAGGCAGGTTGCTAGGAGATTTTTTAGATTCTATCAAGTTAACCACTGAGATTAAACCACCATAGACTTTCTGCATGCTAGCTAAGGTTTTCCTACTGCTCTCTATCTACTTTGGGTTTTGTGATTGTTCATTGGTTTGGTATTTTTGTTTTATTTTTGAGACAAGGTCTTATCATGCCTTAGCCTCATGAATTGCTTTAATGTATATTTTTGCTTCTTTTGAAGTTAAAAACAAAAACAAAAAAACTTCTTACTAGTTTTTCTGTGTTTTCCAAAATCTTGTGTATTCTTGATTTTTCAACATTGAGTCTAGTTGATTTCACTTCAGGGTCTCCATTCTCATAAAAGTTATTGTTGGCCACCAAACTTCTTAATTTTCAACTCCCTGTTAATTCTTTTCTCAGCATATTTCATTCTCAGAAGTCAAACAGTGTCTAAATACGCACAGCATTTCCGTGGTAATGGAGGTCTGCTAGTGTCCTGATCCACCACTCTGTAAGCACTGTTTGGGTATATAGTGATCCTTATAAACATTTGATACAGAAGTTAGGAATGGTCTGGAAATGTAGCCTGAAAGGTGAAGGAATTGAACATATGCCAAGGTAGATCTTTTCTACAATCTCTAAGCAAAAAAAATATTGTATGTTTTATCATGTATTTATCCTCCCAAAGTTTTACAACTTTTAAAAACTGGACATTAAAAAAGTTGTTAATAATTACTAAATAACTTCAAAGGCAAAATATTCCTAACAATTTATTGGTAATCTACAGTTATTCTCCACTATATGTTTTTCAAATACAATGGGATAAGTTTTATATCAGTATATGTATATCTGATTTAATTTTTCAAATTCTTATTTAGAGGTAAAGTTTATCTGTTTATCTACTTTATCATGTGTTTTATGAGGAAAGGTATGTGAATAATTTTAAGATTTCAGGATAAAGAAGAAGCAGACAGACACCATCTGATATTGTTAAAGAAGTTAGCTCCATGAATGGGAGACCTATAGCATTTTATTGGAAAGGAGAAAGAATGTCCTATGGGAAAGAACTCACCTATGGACGGTTCTGTCTTATGAAAATGCAGTCATTTGAAAGGAGAGCACCTGAACTGAGATTCCTGATGAACTGGTTCACTGTCTAAAACACCTGACAATGAAAGTGTTTCACTATACTGCATACCCAAAAAAGCAATGCAATTGTGGCCCAAATTGACCACTATCCATCCTAAACTGGCACCAGAAGTTGGCACCAATGTTCCTATGGAACTGATTTTCTAGGCAGAATTGAGAAAGTCATACAAACCTTTCATAAAGCTTCTGAGGTTAGGCAATGAGTGGCAAGAGTTCCTGAAATTGGTCCCTAGGAGGACAGTACATGTGGCTATGAAGGTAATGTATGTTTTATCATGTATTTATTGTTTCATTGGAAATTTCAGGATGCTGGAGATGCTAGAACCACAAGATCTCCAGGAAAGGCATCTGAGGACATGGAGTAGAACCAGTCCAAGAAAGGCTATCTGTCCCGGAAACAACCAAGCTACAGGATTCAGGCTACCTACATTCTTTAGAACCCCAACAAATTTAATGAGGAGGCTCAAATGCTGGACATTGAATTGTAGACTTTGGAATTTGTAATGCTGACTTTTGGTTTTGGTTTGGTCCCATTATTTTTTCTATGCTGTGATATACACAGCATTGCATGCATGTTCCCCTGATACACACAAAGTAACTAAGTCAAAGATTTTTAAATTCATTATTATATAAGGGAACTAATGTAAATAAATCTGCATACAAAACTATAAGTATAATTTAAGTCAATGAAAAATAAAATAGTACTTATGTTTTGTTCTCTATTTATAACACACTGTGGAAAGCATTATATAAACTGACTTTACAAATGAGACATAAATAAAAGGTATCATAATACCTTTTATTAAGATTGGAAATTTGCAAGGAAAACAATATGGTTACTATGGGATTTTACAGAAAAAAAAATCTCTTATCTGCATCTAACTATGTAACATTGGTCAAATGTAGATTTTATGATCAAAATAAATCTGATGTCTCTATAAGACAAAAAATTCTGGTAGTGTTATTTTCTTTTATTCTTTAGGTCCTTACATCATCCAGATGCCTTTAACAGTAAATTGGGAAAGAAAAGACATCAAAAGTCAATGCTACTGTAGAGTCAATCTACTACTCTATCTTCTACTTGTAGAAGCTTGGCCTTTGAGTTTTTATACAAGAAATTCCAGGAAAGATTTCACTTTAAACTATCATTGTGAATATGAGTTACAGACTGGGAGAACATGAATCAACACAATTTATATAAAATTAGTGTTAAGTTCAGGACTCTCTGATGTCAGTTTTATGATCTTTCTGTAATATGATGCAGTAACTTGGGAAAATGACTCCTCAAATATTCGAATTTCATACATGAAGTGAGGAAATTCCAACTTCATATGTAGCACAATGTGTAGCCCAGGGAGTCTTTATTACACTTTGGTTAAACAATTTATTCTGGAGGATTTTATTAATTTTTCTTGTATTTGCTTTTGTTTGTGTTTTGAGATAAGGTTCCCCCCCCCCCATTGCTCAGACTCGTTTTGAGCGTGTTATCCTTTTTTAAGAATGAGAAGTAAACTCAAGAAAGTGTTGAATGACTCAGGGTCTTGCTGAAAAGAAAAAGAATAATTGCACTTCTATAGTACTTTTTTTTTTAATTTTTGTAGCAGGAGTTTAGGTAGGACAGGAGCACATGTGCTTGATTCTGGATATGTGTGTGTGACTGAACAATTCCTTGTGTGAATTCTTTTTATTATTATTATTTTTTTTTAATTTATTACATCAAGTTACATCTCCATCACAGTGCCCTCTTTCTACACTTCCCAGTTCTACTCCCCCACCCTTTCCTCCCTCTCCCACCCATCCCACTCCTCCCATGTGGAGTGTCCCTACATATCAACCCCTCTCAGTTCAACAGTCATATGAGGGCTAAGAGCTTCCTCTTGCACTGGAGCCTACATGGTAGCACCCCTAGGGCATATTGTCCTGTTAATAGGTAACAAAGTCTATGTTCCTGATCCTTTTGGTGTGTTTGTTGTAGGATAGTTATCCTGTACTATATGGCTAAAATGCAATTATAAGTGAGTACATGCCATGTGCATCTTTCTGAGTCTGGGTCAGCTCACTCAGGATGAGCTTTTCTAGTTCTGTCCATTTGGATTACATGATTTTCTTGTTTCTGAAAGGTAAGTAGTATTCCATTGTGTAAATGTACAACATTTCTATCATAAGAAGTTGGGAAGAAGAGGAAGTAGAGAAAAGAAGAATCCAAGCTAGAGTGTGTCAGAAGTTAAGTCCTCAACAGAGTAACCTGGGTCAGTCTGCTCTTGCATGAAACATAATTAAAGAGTGTCTAAAGGGTCAAAGTTCTGATCTTTTACAAACCTGGACAATCATTAGCTG
The DNA here is from genome assembly GCA_907164525.1 of Lophiomys imhausi. Lineage (NCBI taxonomy): Eukaryota > Metazoa > Chordata > Mammalia > Rodentia > Muridae > Lophiomys > Lophiomys imhausi. The sequence continues at coordinate 3,885,924 of CAJQZJ010034182.1, forward strand.
AGGTTTTCCCTGGAACTTGCAAGGAAAAGACTCCATGACTAATACTGAGAAATGTATAAATTATTATTTTGGGGGAATGATAATGGTATATTTTAGATTATTTCTTTTTTATTTATCAAGTTATTTATTTACATCCCAGTCACAGCTTCCCCTCCCTTCTCTCCATTTAGTACCTCCCTCTCACTTCACCCCTGCCCCCCATCCGCCCCTTATCCCCTTCTCCTTAAAAAAAGATGTCTCCCATGGATATCAACAAGTGTTGGCATATCAAGTTATAGTAAGACTAGCCACATCTTCTCCTGAGGCTACACAAGGCAACCCAGTTAGTGGAAAGGAATCCAAAGGCAGCAATGTAGTCAGAGACAGCCCCTGCATTAGGAGTCCCACATGAATACCCAGCTGTACAACTGCTGCATCTGTGCCGAGGGTCTAGGTCAGTCCTATTCATGCTCTTTGATTGGAAGTTCAGTCTCTGTGAGCTCCCATGGGCCCAGGTTAGTTGATTCTATAGATTTTCTTGTGGTACCTTTAACCTTTATGGCTCCTTCAATCCTCCACCCATCTCTTCCACAGGATTCCCTAAGTTCCATTTAATGTTTGGCTGTGAGTCTCTACATCAGTTTCCATCAGTTGCTGTGTGAAGCCTTTCTGATGACATTTGTCCTAGGCTTCTGTCTGCAAGTATAGCAGAATATCGTTAACAGTATCAGGGATGGGTTCCCTCTGGTGGCATGGATCTCAGTCTGGCACAGTCATTGGCTGGCCCTTCTCTCAAATTCTGATCCATCTTTTACCCCTGCACATTTTGTAGGCAGGACAAATTCTGAGTCTAAAGTACTGTGACTGAGATGGAATCCCAGTCTCTCCATTGGAAATCTTGCCTGGTTACAGGAGATGACCAGTTCAGGCTCCATATCGCCCATAGCTAGGAGGTGGGGTCATTTAGATTCCTGGGAGTTTCTAGCTTGTCTCAGAGATGCCCCCTCCCATAATCCAGTTGTGTCTCTCAGTACTCTGTCCCTCAGTCCTCCTGCACCTCATTCCTCCTGCTCCCATCCTCATGCCTTCCCCAACCAGTCCCTTCCTTCTATGTCTAATCCATTTCCCCTTCTCAGTGAAATTTAAGCATACCCTCTTGAGCCCTCGTTGTTTCTTAGTTTCTTTAGGTCTGTGGTTTGTAGCATGGTTATATTATACTTTATTACTACTATCTACTTATAAGTGAGTACATACTATGCTTGTCTTTCTGTGTCTGGGTTACCTCATTCACAGTGATCTTCTCTGCTTCCATTCATTTGCTTGCAAATCATGATGTTATTGTTTTTAACAGCTGAGTAATACTCCATTGTGTAAATGCACATCTTCTTTATCTATTTTTTTCACTTGAGGGACATCTGGATTGTTTCCAGTTCTGGTTATTATGAATAATTCTGCTATGAATATGTAGTATGGTGGGGCTTTTGGGAGTATATGCCCAGGAGTGGTATAGCTGGGTCTTGCAGTAGATTTATTCCCTGTTTTCTGAGAAACCACCAAATTGATTTCCAAAGTGATTGTACAAGTTTTCATCCCCACCAGCAATGAAGGGGTTTTCCCCTTGTTCCACATCCTCACCAGTATGAGCTGTCACTTGAGATTTTGATCTTAGCCATTCTAACAGGTGTAAGATGGAATCTCAGAGTTGTTTTGATTTGCATTTCTCTGATGACGAAGGATGTATAATATTTCTTTAAGTTCTTCTTGGCCATTAGAAATTCCATTGTTGAGGATTCTCTGTTTAGATGTGTCCCCCATTTTTTAATTTGGTTATTTGATTTGTTGATGTCTAGTTTGTTGAGCTCTTTATATTTTTCTGATGTTACCCCTTTGTCAGATGTGAAGTTGGTGAAAGTCTTTTCCCATTCTGCAGGCTGCTGTTGTTTTGTCCTAATTATTTCTTTTAATTTTTGAGATTATAATGTAGTTACTTCATCTTCCCCTTCACTTTCCTCTTTTCAATCTCTCATATTATCCTCCTTGCTCTTTCAAATTCATGCCCTCTTTTTTTGTTAAATACATATATGTGTTTGTATATACATATAAGTTCCAAAATGTAGAAGTAAAAATGTTACTTGTATTTATGTTTTGAAGGCTAGCCATTTGGTATGAACAATCAATTTGCATGCTCTTTTTTGACAAGACTATTTCTACCACTCACAGAATTCTTTAGATTTCTGTACTACTCAATTACACAAGCTTGAGGCCTTGTGTGCTTTCCCTAGTCCACTTTAGTATGTCATTTTGTCCTTCTTCAGCTCATATTCAGACAGTCATTTTGGTGAGACTTTATGGGTGCATCTTCTGACATTACTACAAGACACAATCTCAAACCAAATCCCCTGATCCTCTAGCTTTTATAGTCTTCCCACCCCCTATTCTGCAATCATCCCCGATTGGAGTTATATTACAGATATAGCCATTGTGACGGGGCTCCACAAACTCGACAATATTTCTCCAACATAATATTTATATTAATTATTTGGATTTTCATACAGTGCACCCTAATCACAGTCACTCTCCATGGTCTACCCTCCCATCCTTGTGCCACCTCTCTGCCTGAAAAACAAAAGCAAAAACCAAGTCCATTTTGAGTTCTCAATATATGTAGCTGACATTTTCTACTTGGTGTGTGGGTTCCTTTTTCTCTCTTCTACCCTTTTAACCCCCTAACACTAGATATGAGAGAAAAAAATGATAAAGGGGAATGGGTCAGCATTATCATTGAACTACTTCTTGCTGATTAGGGGTATTGAGCTCTTTAGAGCAAGTTTGACCTTCTCTGTCAGGATATCTAATTTCTTCTCTTTTCTTTACGCAGCAACCAACAGCATCTGACCACAACCAGCCAACAACAGAAACCCTGACTCTTGGGGCCTTACCATTTATATATCCTCTGTAAAGTTCCCAAAATTCCAAACATTACATACATGCAGAAGCTATCTGCAACTGGCAAAATGGTGTCCCTGATAAAGCAAAAGGCAAGTCATAACCACATGCTTTTAAACAGCCTCTTATCCCCATATCTGAGATTAAAACTTGTTCCCATAACATTTCTTTATTTTTAAAGAAACCAAAATTGCAAAATTCTCACTACAGATATATTCACTGGAGCATGGTCAAAGTCTCAGTAGCCAGCCGCTTGAAGAAAACTGAGTTCCCCCTTGAAGAAAACTGAGTTCTTCCCATCCCCACATGAGAGACAACTCTGAATTTTAAGTAGTTTTCTGCAATTGTCTCTGTCCTTTGCAAAGAGAAGTTTCTTAGTGATGGGTGAAGAATATACTTAACTTTGGATACAAGGACAAGTATTTGGAATGTCGTTAATGATTGTGTTGGTTTAATATAATGCCAGTTGTAGGTTCTTCTCTATAATCCATGATTTCACTAGCCCTGGATAGACAGTACAAGGTACTTCTGCCTTATTGAGCATGTCTTAAGTCAATGAGAGAGTTATTGGATATTTCCAAGGCATGGATGGCTGCCATACTGCACCTTTAGGATTATTGTGCCATTCTGGATGATGTGGTGGTTCGTAGGTGTCATAGTAGAATGGTACTGTTGGTTGCTTCCTTTCTTTGAAGCTTGCATAGTTCCTTCTGGACCATGAAAGCTAGTCTTCAGAGAGGAGATATTCAGCTCAGTTTCAGGTCAGGGGCCTGTGGGCCCTGTATTGGAAGTCAAGAGTGCCTTCAGCAATGTTGACTTACTTTTTACCTCTGAAAGACAATCAAGGGCAATAGGAATAGGCTATACATTTTGTAAGTCCTAGATAACCATGGCTAAAAGAGGGCTTCTCATGCCTGGTGTTAGGGATTTTGCTACATGGTCTTTGGCTCTTGGAGAGAATATTATCAACCCAGATTTTTTAAAAAAAAATAATATTTTAAACTACAAACACACACACACACAGAGAGAGAGAGAGAGAGAGAGAGAGAGAGAGAGAGAGAGAGAGATGGTGGAAGTTTTGATTTCTTTCGAAACACAGTTGTGTTGATGAATATGTTTTTGTTTTGCTCTCCAGTTGGGGTGAGGGGGTAATTTGTCCACTGCTGAAAAACAGACTAGTGAACGGGGCATGCAAAACATCCTGATGGTAGAGCCCATGATGTTTTGCCAGCTGGAAACTGTCATGTACTGGAAACATGTCTATATCCTTTGATTATCCTTTGATGGATGTACTCCTTAGAGAGAGCATGATCTTGGTCAAGAGGAAGTACCTTGTGCAGAGGGTGAGGTGAACGGATAACTGAAGATCATGGCCCAGGTTGGACTGAGACCAAGCCTGGCCCCTTTTGGACCTGAGAGAGCTGTTGCTTCTTTGGTTGCCTTTGATGGTGCTCCCCAAAACTGCTGAGGGTTTCCGTGTTAGCTGTGTTAGCTATTCCTCTTGCTGCCTATTGCTATGTTGCTGTTGCTGATGATGATAACTGTTCTGATGTTACTGAATGTCTGGTCTGCTGGAATCCTGACAAATTGCCCCAGGGACCTACAACTAAAGATATCTACATGCTCTATTAATATCCTTTCTCTCGTACCTAGGATCAGTGGATCAGAAGGTGGATAATGATAATAATATAGCAATGAATAAATAGTTTAAAAGTATGATTTCAGAGATATGTTTATATATTAAATATTTTAGATAGATATTTAATAGTATTCCTTATGATATGATTCCTTATGAAGTTGTCTTACTTCCTTACTGCTTGCTATTCTACCCTTCTTTCCTTATTTATCCTTCTTTACCTTATTATGTATTTACCTCCCTCCACTGATTAAGGCCCCATCTCTTCTATTTCTCCAATCAGGTCATTTGCACCCTGCTATTCCACACTCTATTGTTCACCAACATCCCTTATCTGGCAATGGTCACTACTAATTTCCTGGGTTTTACAGTTACTCTAGGATATGTACTTACATATGAAAATTTGGAGATAGGAGCCTCTAATAAGAGACTACGTGCAATGTTGGTCCTTCTGGTACCTGAATGTCTTGTCTTACCTCACTCACTTACTCACTTAGATATTTTTAATCATATGTAAATAAAATTAGTAGACACTAATAAAGAAGTTAACACACTTGTGTCAATCACTATAACAATATATGTCATTTGTTGTCCCTGACAAGTGTTATACAAATGCCTAAATAATAGTCATATTGTATTCCCTGGGTTCTATTTGCTTTCTCCATTTTCCCATTCCAATTACATTATACTGTATAACTTTGTACTATTGCTTCAAAGCAATCAGAATTATAAAGAGATAATTTCTAAAAGAATACAAACAAAAGCAGAAATATCCACTAGGATTGTAAGTACAGTGTAATACTTTTAAAATGCAAAACTCTTGTGGAACATAAATTAACATTCAAACCAGCTGCAGGTTTTTTTTCCCTGAAAACAACAAACCCCCCAAAACTTCTGCTTTTCACGTAAACCTAAATAACACTCCACTGGCAGAGATAGAACTTTTGGTTGTAGAAATTAAGACACTTTAACATAAGTAGAATGACAATTATTTGTTTTTATTTTATTTAATGACCACCTCAAATTCAAATGAGCATTTCTTTTCAGTTAGACTCATCACACAATGCGAACTGCTTACCTGTTATCTCTCTAACAAATTTGACCCATGATAGTTTGCGTAGGATAATAAGAGAGCATGACACTGAGTCAGCTCAGTGTGGTTTTTCTCCCAAGTGTGATTAAAGAAGTGATTACATGCCAAATGGGATGGCTTCTGACTGAGCCAACTAATATGAGAGATGTATTAAATTATTATTATCTGTTACTATCACCTTCTCTCAGGAAATAGAAAGGTCTTTAGGGATTATTCACAGTACTGTTTTAATAACTCTCCTATAGCTTGGCTGATGTGTGGTCATTAAAAATTTTATAGGGTGTGATTATACTGGAAGTGGATTTTTTGAATAGATATGGGACTTATAAAATGCTCTCTTTTCTTAAAAGATACTTTGAAAACCTTTTCAAAATAGTAATTTGACCCACAGGGTGTAGAAAATCAGTCCAGGCTCCATCTATAAAGTCACAAAAATAAATGATAAAACAGAGAAAGCAAGAGGAAAGTTGAGACAGATTTTCTTTACTGTTGGCTCTGATGTCCTTGAAGAAAAGCCAGAGTCACATGAAAATATAGACATGTCAAAAGAAATAACTAGAATCAGTAAAATTACAGAGAGGAGATCTAAAAACTATGTAAATAAACACAGACCCTGGGAGGAGTAGTTTTCAACTATTTAACAATGGAATTTGGGGTAGGGATCAGTTATTGATGCTGAAACATATATGTCTGGAGCAGAGAGAGTTACCTTTCAGGTCATCTGTTATTTTGTTGTTGTTTTGTTTTGTTTTTAAGCAACGGGCCACTAGTTCTGTTTTTCTGGTTAGTGATCTGAACAAGACATTTATATAAACACATAATTAAGTCTTGTATTCTTGCTCAGATAACTTTCAAACTTATAAGCTCAGCAAGTTATTTGACCTCTTGATTTCTCCCTTTTTATTTGTAAAATTAAAATAAATATAATATCTACATCATCTAATAAGCATATTTACTGAATTAAAGATTCAAGAAAAGTAGTGATACACAAGAAATGTTGCTTGAGATGGCCCGATGGCATTGAATTGATCTGGTCTAGATACAGTATTTGTATATAAAAGGAGACATAGATCATTATTCATCTAGGTCGAAGCAATACTGACATTATATGATGATAAACCATCAACAGGTGTCCTGTTGCACATTCCTGGAGATGCCGGAATGTGTTAGCACTTTGGTCTGTGGGGGAAATGGGAAGGTATCCTAAGATTCCAAGAGCTCAGGAACCACATAGCTCTGAGGAAGATATCTTCGGACTCCAGAGCTCAGGAACCACAAATCTCTGAGAGGGGCGGGTATCTATCCTGCGTGAAATGTTACAGCTCTGAGGAAGGCATTTTGGGACCCAAACACACTGGTCTTTTAGGTGGGACAATGTCCAAGCCAAAGAATATCCTAAGACTCGAGAGCTCAGAAACCACACAGCTCTGAGAGGAGGCTTCCTCAACAGAGAATGTTGCAGCTCACAAGAAGGAGTTGTCTCATCCCCAGCCCCAGCCTGTGTCTCTCTGTTTCTTGGCTTCTTGGCTTCTTCCCCAAGATGAATGATGGAGTCTCAGCAAGCAGCAAATCTCATAAAAGAGATTTTATTGGAGGGTGGGGAACAAATCCAGGGTATAACTGCCTTCTGTTCCTGGGAGAGGACAGCAGGGAATGGAAGAATCTCAGGCCTTATATAGGATGGGGGGCGTGGCTGTCTAGGGCAGGAGTTTCCAAAATGAGGGTTGGTGGGCCTTCAAGTCCTGAGTTTGGGGGAGCTAAGGGATTGGTGGGGTTTTATTCACCTAATATTAGCATAAATCTGGGAGGGGTACTTACTGAGGAGCTGGGGACTGTTAGAGACTGAAACTGCCATTCTAACAGGTGTGGGAGAAGGGTCTATTAACTTAAACCTAGGGAATTAACACAAACTTGAACTTCCTTAACTAAACTGTGAATTAGTACTAAAGGGTCAGACTCCTAGTCCTGGTTAAAACTCCCTGCTTCTTCCAGAGTATGGTTACATTATACACATTGTTGCCACCAGAGCACAGGCCTCTTTATCAGCTGAGGTTCTAATTAAAGACTCTTGTGCCACTGGCTTCAGCTAAACAGTGTTTTCCTCAACCCCCTGGAGTTTCGAGGTGTAACTGTATTGTATTACCCAGTGTAGTTGTAGTGCTGGAGGAGACACCCATGGAAAGATGTAGGGAGCCCAGAGGCAAAACTTGAAATGGAAAGGGTGGGGCCTGGCTGCTGGGGTTCCTCAGGTGAAGACCTGGACACTTCCTTCAAATGTATACAAAATTAATAAAGTCTGTGGCAGGAAAGTCTTTCCTGGCAGCATGAATGGCTGATGGAGACTGGAGAGGAAGTGCTGCCTCTGTGGACAGCTCCCTTGATGACTTAAGCTGAAGCAGAAAAGATGTTGTCTTGGTGGACCGCTCCCCTAGTCATCAGCAAGCTGAGAGGCAGGACTACTGCTGAGGCAGGACAGATCCCTTGTCAGCAGCCCGCCAGTAAACTTTTGTGGCAACTTTTTCTGCTCAGGGAATTTATTGACACTTGGGGAAGGGGAGGGAGTGGACCATTTTGATGAATTGCTGCCACAGCTGCTTTGATTTCAACTGCAGTGGTGGCAGCTGCACTGGGACTACAATGGCAAGAAGAATGATCTCCAGATAGATAACCATGCATCACCTCCTGGAAACCATCTGCTATTTCATCCAAAATAGAATCACATCTATTCCAAAATTCTTAGATTATTCCCATGCATATCAAGAAATTGATTGTTTCCTTTACTAGATCATTACTTGTAACAGAATATTTTTAATTATAAACACATATTTATTAATACTTAATAAACATCTAAAATATCTAAATCCTTTAACCTAAAACCTATAATCTAAAATCTATAATCTATCTAATAACACCTTAATACCTAAGAACATTCTGATACCTAACTAAGAACACTTAACTAACACTATTTTAACTTTCTTAAAACAATATTTATTAATATTTTTGTGTAGGTCCATTCAGGATGACTTGGTTTACAGCAGTCCCATCAGGTAGTATCTTTTAAGTTTAAAGTCTGTTCGACCTTACTTTGCCAGTTCACAAGGCCAATTTACTTCAACCACCAAATTGTGGCCGGTATGTAAGTAAAGTCAGTCTGTTCTAACCGCCAAAGTGAGGCCAGCCTTTTCCACAGCTGAGACTCGCCTCCACTGTCTCTTTGGCCCATGCAAACCTCACAGCCAAAAGCCTCTCCAAGTGGCTTCTAAACTCTGCTTGCCTCGCTCACTTTTCTGATGCTCTGAGACCCCAAGACAGCCGCTTTTGAGGAACTCTCTCTCAGCAGGTTTTATGCCGTGCCTTTGTCTTGTGCTACCGCAGTCTAAATTCTATAAATGGCGTACCTTGCTATGCACTTCTCCAGTGTGTGTGACTTCTCAGTCGGTGAAGACAAGAGAAAGAGGGAGACTGTGTGGAATTCTCTAGCTTTTATATTGCATTATCTAGCAATCCTTGGCCGTCTCAAGGGTCTACGATATTTCTTGAGATGTCCAGCAGTCCCATTGTTTATCAGGGTAACTGACATCATCTGCACAGCTTGTGCGGTTTCTTAGCCATATCCCTTCAATAGGACATATCCTCCCTTCAATAGGACATATCCTCCCTTCAATAGGACATATCCTCCAGCCAAAACTTTGCTTTGTCCATTTCAGCAGGTTAAAGGAACGTCGAGCTCCTCCTTATGTGCTGCCAGATGCTAATCTGAACTGCCTACTAATTCACTAAAGGCCTAAGTTCTACCATAATTACTGAAAACTGTAAAACAATTATAGAAATTTAAGCATAGTTATATAATCCTATCAGTTCATATGTTCCCGAATTCACTATTCATTGCTATAATGCAAATTTCAGTATGAAATTGCTTGTTGGAGGATTTTTGATAAAGTAAATTTCCTCATGCATAAATTATTTAAAGTCCAGTGTTTAAATGTATAACTGATTTTTTCACCCATGTAAATCTAATAATATAGTGACTTTGTCTGTTGCTGTGATTTAAAAAAAAAAGCTGATAAAAGCAACTGAGGGAGAAAGGTTTTACTCTGGACACCATTTCAGAATACCGTGTCATTTTTGTTCCACCACAAGAATGATGAAGACAAAAAGGTCACA
>CAJQZJ010034182.1:3895751-3917242 GCA_907164525.1 Lophiomys imhausi
TAGAATGAGCTTTCCACATGTTACAGTACCATTTTGTAGTCTCCATGTACCAGAGAACCTTGTCATGAGAAGGGCAGGGTCTGCTCAAACTGTCCATCCCCAATCCAAGGTGTTCTAGTCTATTTGCTGAGCATTAGTAACCCCCATCACATAATAAAGGAATTGAATGTCTCAGGGCCCTAGAGTCATCCCCTTACCACTTACATATATATTGTTATCCCATGTGACCTCACGTTAAATTTCTGCCAAAGACAGTAAACATGAGCTCTTCCTGTTTTATACCATCTGACTTTAATGACTTCAAGACTCCTCTGGAATGCCAGAGTGTTACAACAAGTTTCACATGGATTACAGCAAGCTTCACATTGATGCCATGAACACTAAAGCCTCCCACCCTCCACCTGGTCCTCTGGTACTATTACATTCTTTTTCATATCAGACATCATACAATTTCTATCTGTTGTACACATTTCGCATCTATAAATACAAGCTATGGTTTCATTTACTTGCTCTGATTTAACTGGCATGTTTCAAACCGTGATTGTGTACAGAAGTAATTTATTCTACCTTACTGTTTTAAAAGCAGTATAATAGCTTTATTAATGTTGTTTTTCTTTTCACTTTGGATAAGATTCTTGCTTCGATATCTGCTTTACACAAAATTATTTTGTTCATACCTTCCAGAAAGATCAAGGCTCAGCTATATTGCTTGAAATTGACGATATAAAACAGACCAGTAGCTCAAGACTAGAAGATGAGGAAGGAGGAGCAGAAGTTCAAGGTCAGCCTGGGTTACAAAGTGATTCAAGGCAAAGTTGGATAACTTAGTGAGACCCTGTATCAATATGGGCAATGCTAATTGGACTTATATAGTTAGTGAAAAACAATAAAAGAAGTGGAGAGCATGAAGTTTGCAAGGGGTCATGATGAAGGGTCAGGGTCATCTCTGGGCTGTTATAGGGAAAATTTGAATGTCAATGATTATATTTTATTGTATACATGTTTGAAATTCTAAAAGAATATATTAATATGAAGGAGAAAAATGGAGCAGGGACATTGCATAAGTGTGTAACATCTGTTACCTGCCATCTATGAGATCCTAGATCCAACTTCTAGGACACAAAAAGAAAATGACAAGAGCTAGGACACACCGTGCAGATGTTACCTCTCATCAAATGACAAGAGCTAGGACACACCGTGCAGATGTTACCTCTCATCAGTGTCTGGTCTGGCTTGTAGATGCTGCTCTTCCCCCTCACTCTTGGATCAACATGCCCACTTACTTAGTTCTTTGTCTTAGGCACTTCAGCCACAATTATTCTAAAGATGGAGAAACTCGGGCCTTTGTATTCTATCCGCCATAAAAAATGTTCATCTAAATCTCTTCTATCAACTCACCAAAGCGCAGATATCATTCCATGAGAGTATGATTGCAAAGTGATAATTCATTTGATAAAATAAAACACCGTTGAGGCTCTTTTAATTGTTTTCAACACTAGAAAGTAATTCAGGATAGGTTTTGCCTTAGAAAAGCAAAGAAATATCTTAATGCACATTTGTGTTAGTTCATGAGCAAAAAGAAGTACACTTGAAACCTACGGTTTTTAAAGATGGCTAACAAAACATCTGGGGTAACAGATGAGTGCAGGAGTGAATATTAATATAAAATAAAATTCCTTAGATATTCATTTGGATTTTTCCTTTAGGCATATCTTCTCATTTCTTCCTTTTTGTACTCAGTATATTCCATTACTCAAAATATCATTATTTAAAGGTAACTTTTAGAATTCTGACATATAACATTCCGTGTTGAACTACTAATACTGTTTATATTGATGCCATACTGGCATTAAATACCTAATGCAAATTCACATTGATAAATGTTCCTGACTTTCCAAATATCATACAATGAGAACTTTAAACTCAAGGAGATGGTTGCATAGTAGAATGTTAAAGTCAGTTGCCAAATGCATATGGACTGGACATTGGGAATATATGCTAAGCCTTGTAATTTCCATAATTGTGGCCTAATTATTTTTGTTGTTTTGTATTGTATTTGTTGTTATAAGAGAAAGAGTCATTTGTTGGACTGAAAAGGGGAGCTGTTGGGGGGGAAAGATATATGTTAAACTTAAAAAAAAAATAAAGGAAGCTGATGGGGGCTGTGAGGGGGAAGAGGGCAGGAGGGTAGGACCAGAAAGGGGAGTAGGGAGGGGATTGTGATTGAGATATAACTTGAAGAAATAAAAAATAAAAAAATAAAATAAAATAAATTGGTGTTATATAATGATAATAAGCAACTACATTATACTTTTATGTATTTACTATGAAAAAAAAGAAAAACACTCTATATATTCTGAATGCAGATTGATAGCTTAAAGCTCTACATCATGCGTTAATATGAATGCAAACAAAGTAGAGCTCACAGGATTGGTGTTATATAACCCTGGAAATGCTGAATAATGTTCCAAAACCCAAGTTTACTCCACATAAACAATTTTCTATTAGTAAAGGATAGTGTGAGTAGAATATTGTGAGTAATAATAAAATACTAGCTATTGGCTGAGTTCTAGAAACTTAAATAAAATCCACAAATTCAGCTGAATTTTATCTCAAGGTGAAGGAAACCACTCAAATAACCATAATAAAAACACACATACAAATAACATAATACAAACTGAGCAAGTTGTATTTATGTATTTTAGAGCGAGAGAGAAAAGTGTGTGTGTGTGTGTGTGTGTGTGTGTGTGTGTGTGTGTGTGTGTAATGACATTAATGATAAAAAAGAGGCCATGAATTTAAAAACAATCAAGGAATGGTATATGGGAAGATTTGAGGAAAGGGAAGAGGGAAATGATGTAATTCTCTTATAGTATCAAGTGATATAATAAATAAACTTTAAAGTCCTATATTGTGGTTTTAATAACAGTCAGCCTGATGCAGCTTCGAATCAACTGAAAAAGAAGTATCAACTACAGTATTTCCTAGATCAGATTTGCCTGTGGAAAATTGTCTTAATTATTAGTTCATATAGCTGAATCTACTCATTGGACTACCCACTCAATAGGTGGCCCTTGACTATATAAGAAGTTATGTAGGGATACTCCACTCCAGAGGAGTGGGATAGAAGGGATAGGGGTAGAGGGTGGGAGGGCAGGACTGGGAAGGGTGGAAAGAGGACACTGTGATGGAGATGTAACCTGAAGTAATAAATAAATATATTTTTAAAATAGCTATCTGAGTATAAATGTACCTGAGAATCAACTAGCATCAGCACTCTCCATGGCTGCTGCTGTACCTCTGTGCTTATGAAGTAAGTCTCTTGGTCAGATATAATGCTATGTGAGAAAGCAACCAACACTGATTACTCTGAGTCCCTGCCACCCCTGATATTTCTCAGTGATGGAGTGTAGCCTATAAGCTGAAATAAAATCTTTACTTCCCTAAGTTGCTCTTGTCCTAGTATTTATTACAGCAACCGAATAAAACTATAATATCATGTTAAAATCCTTCAGAAAAATGAGTTAAGTTAATGTGTGTGTTGTATGTGCATGTGTGTGTTGTGTGTTCATGTGCATGTGCGTGTGTATGTGTGTGTGTATGTGTGTGCAAAAGTGACTGATTGGCACAGGGCAAGATTTGAATCTGCAATCAGTTATTTCTATCACAACTCAGTTCATGACACCTCATGTAGATCACGGGTACTCCATGCCCATATTATATTGAGGACCTTTATGCTCACACAGGATTCAAGCTTTCTAATCTTTTACTGTCTTGTTGATAGCATGTGGTTGTGACTAACTGACTCATCAAGGTTAGCCATTCTTCTTGTCACCTTAAAAAAAATCACATTCTTAGAGAATTACAAAACCAAGTCAGACACTGTAGGCAGCTTTAATTAACTAAATGTCAGAGACCATAGTTGTTTAAAATGACATAAGAGAAAAACAGTGTAGGACACAACCTTAAAACACTTGTTATTTGTGGGAGTGTTCTTAAAGAATTGTTCATTGAGTGTATCATTTGGTCCCAGGAACAGGTGCAGAGAATACAAATATTTCTATAAATAAAAACATGACTTTTGGTTTCCTGTAATTATATTTGCTGAAATGATATGAAAAGCAGCAATCACAACAAAAACAGGTTGGAGACATTGTTCATTTTGTCTATTTTCTCTCAGATGTCAAGTGGGGTATTTAGTAGACACTGTTCATAGACATTTCTATGTATCTGTCTATATGTTGTCTAACCAATGGCCACATACTGAGACCACATAGATAAAGTGGATCACTCTGGAAAATGTTAAAAATGATATGTATTTTCTAAGTTGACATGGTCACTTGGAATTGGGATGTTATCCAAACATAGAAAATAAAAATAAATTGAGACATTTTATATTACTAAGTTCACCTTGCCATGGTAATAAACATCTACATTTTTCCCATCCAAATTCCTTTATTGTCATGGACATTAGCAATTATTATCAAAAGCCAATGATTCCTAAGAAACATGACAGGCTTTATCCATATCTGTTGAAAGGTATAACAAGTCCTTTTCTGAGTCCTACTCTGATTTTATTGAGTTATATCAGTTGCATGACACTTTGCCATGGCTTGCCAAACATTTTTAATATAATATTTTTATTGATTATTTGGGAATTCCACATACTGAATCCTGGTCACTCTTACTTTCCAATCCTATCAGGTCTGGCCCCTGACCCTTGTGGTCTTCTCTCCCCCCAAAAAAAGGTTTTAAAAACTCCAATTTTTGTAATCCATATAGTCACTGGAGCATAGTCAAATTCCTAGTGGCTAGCTCCATCAAGAAATTTGAGTCCACCCCACCCCACCCCCATCATCAGTGGACCTCTATTGCAGAGCATTAAACTTCAGCATACTTATCACAATGTTTAGGAGTTCTCTTCAATGGTTTCCTGTCTAAGCTGTTACTTTATTTTTGGAGGAGTATGGGTGCGGATTTGCACAGAAGGAGTCTATGTGTTTCTTTCTCAACTGTGAGTTCAGTCACCAATAACACTCCAGAAGAAGCTTCCTTGTCCCTTACCAGTAAACAGGAGCATGGATCAAGGACTTTCTTTCACATGGTGTCTAGTGACAACATAGACTGGGGTCATCCACCTGGTCTCGGGCATCAGCACATGCCATTGACCTCAGCATGGTTTCCATTTTCACTATGGGGCACAAACACAGGCCCCAGTGGCAGCTCAGCCCATTGACATCAGCATATCTTTAAGGAGCAATACTGACCATGATCATCCTAATGGCCTTTGATGATAGCATGGCCCACAGGTATCAACATGGCCTCCTGTGGTGGCTCAGACCACAGACTTCTGCATGGACTTCAGCAGTAACACTGACCACATGAGCTGCATGCAGTGCTGCAGGACCATGGACCCAGCCTTGGCAACCAACAGCAGCACAGCCAACAGATATCAGCATAGCCTCAGTTGGCATTATAGGCCATGTATATTAACATGGTCTGCAGTGGTACTCCAGGTCTTGGACATAGTTCAGACTCTCTCCAGAGCATAAGCACCACTCTGTTCCTCCATCCTTCTCACCTTCCATCTCAACTTCTTTCATTAGAAACTGCATCTATTGATTATAGGATAGTTATCCTATACTATAATGGCTAAAATCCAGTTATAAGTGAATAGATGCCATGTGTATCTTTCTGAGTCTGAGTTAGCTCACTCATGATGAGCTTTTCTAGTTCCATCCATTTGGTTGCAAATTGCATGATTTCCTTGTTTCTAATAGCTGAGCAGTATTCCACTGTGTAAATGTGCCACAGTTTTTTTTATACATTCTTCGGTAGTGTAGGATAACCATCCTATAATCAATAGACACAAAAGAGCAGGAACAGGGGACTTAGCTACCTGTCAGTGGGACATCCCACCTCAGTGTAACTGCTATGTATGCCTCCTGTGCAAGAAGAAGCTCTTAGACATCATGTGACTGACAAACGGAGGGGGGGGAGGTTGATACACAGAGACACCCCACATTGGAGGCATGGGAGGGGTGAGACGGGGGTAGAGGGTGGGAGGAGGGGCCAGGAGGGGTGGAGGGAGAGGATGGCAATGGAGATGTAATGAACTAATAAATAAATGTTTAAAAACAAAAACAAAAAAATAAACTGCAGCTCATCACTCAGTATACTTTTTGTCTACACAGTTCTACATGCGAACACTCATTGCCAGAAGTCATTGGTCTGGTTCAAGGCCTCTGGTCTCTGAAGCACCATAAATATCAGGCCATTACTGAGCCTTCTTTGATCACAGCCAAGATTCAGGTTTTCATCTTCAGTGGTGATGATGTGCTCCCAGATCTGGTTTTGCAACACCCCTATTTGGTCCAGCAGCTAGTAGATGGAATAGGTTTTTGGGGTTGACCAATTCCAAGCACTGGATCTGAGCCCAGATGGAAGCTGAATTGGTGGGGCCAGCTCTTCTAGAAAGGCAATTTTCAAACATTTCATCTCTTGCAGACATCATCTAGAGTCACTTGCTCTCATCAGTAGAGCAGAACAATGTGCTACTCTAAAAACTTCGGCTTCTGACGTCAAAAATTTTCTACTAATGAATTCCAATGCTCTTCATTGTAAATAGAGGTCAAATACTATAAACTCAAAATTTATTCATATTAAGTATGTGACAATTATTTCAATTCTATTTGTACAAGAAAAAAAAATTAAAGTCTTACAATAGAAAATTTTGTTACCATCTTCTTTTTATTTGTCTCGGATTTTACTGTAATAGTAAAACAAGTATAAATTTTTAACAATAGAATAGATTATAATTCTGAATTTATACTCAATAACCCAATTAGGGCACATAAATTATTCTCATCTCTAGTAATTCTGATGGGCTTTATTTATACCAACTAAGAATCACTATGTAGAATGAACACAACCTGTGTAATAATTTTTGAATAATTCTAGTCATTGTCTTCTGCAATGCTTAATATTAAGGAATTAAGGGAATAATAATTATTAATTAAGGAGTTGGTTAACTATAAAGCATATCTAACACTTTAAGCTCCTTTTGTTTCCATGAATTCATTAATTCTTTACCAACTAAGACATATAGAAATATTGAAACCGGAATGATACTTATCTGCTACCTTTTGATATTACATAGTTAAAATAATAATGAATAAATTTTATACTACTTTATCTAAGTAATCTATGACTATCCTTATTGACTATTTCTCTATCATCAATCATTTATCTACTATGTGTCTGTTATCTATCTATCTATCATCTATCTATCTATCTATCTACTTTTATCTCTTACATGCACACAAGTACATGGACACATACAAGAAAAAGAAAATAAAACTGACTTACTTAGACATTTGTGCATCATTCCCAGTTGAGGGAACCAAGACACAGAGATTGTAAAACTTGTTCAAACTCACCTATCATCTTAATGGATGAGCTATCATTTAGTACAGGCCTTGGCTCAACAAGTGTTATTTCTTTACAATATGTCACTCCTTGACATCAGGCCCAGGGTTTATTAATAACAAATAGAAATCCTTCTATTTTCTAATAAAAATCCCTTACTTGATCATAAGAAAAAAACTCAATATAATTTTTAGGCCATTATCATAAAATAAACCCTTCAGCTCATTTGAACAAAAGAAAGTGTTTTTTATTCATATTAGAAAATTTAAGCAGTTTAATTCAACAGTGTAAGGAATCTGGATAAGTGACTTAAGGACTAGCATTTACGAGAGAGTGTACTTAAGACGAAAGCAAAGAATTAATAAACATTAGAAAGTGAAACTCTTTGATTATGAAGTTATTTGTGATTAATATGTGTTTGGATTACATTGTCAAGCTATGAATGTGTAAGACATAAGATCGCTCTTATTTAATAAATAAATCATGTTTTCTTCCTGTGTTTGTGTACGTGTATAGGGCTCTTGTGTGTGCAAATATGCATGTAAGCATGTGACATATATGTCCATGGGCTTGTATATGGCAAAGAAGGGTAACAGATGTTCCTCAGGTGTTATCTACTTTGTGTTTTAAAAGTAGTGTTTGTCATTCATCTGGGTTGCTGATTCAGTGAGGCTGGCTACACAGCAAGACCCAAGGGTCTTTCTCTGCCTCCCAGAGCTGGAATCTCAGGCACTGGCCACCTTGTCTTTCTTTTCTCTTTTGTTTGGTATTCAGGGAACCAATCATGAATCTCCATGCTTGCATGGCAAACACTTTACTGGCTTAGCTAGCCATCTAGCCCCGATGTTTTTTCCTTAAATATCTAAGAATACTACAAATATCAATAGACTCTGTGAACAAGTGTCTTTCATAATGATCATAGTTGGATGAAAATGGTTTCATTTGCTACTCTGAACAAAAACTTAACTAAATAATTTCAATAACAGGTGTATTTTTGTCCAAAATCTTCAAGATAATTTTTCTGCCAAACACTTGAAGTGGTTTCCATTGCTGGAGCCTGATTTCTAGTTGTTAATGTGGAATATTTCCTTATGAGAATTATGAATTATTGTTTAAAATTATCAGTTTATATAACTTGTATAATAATATTGTCAGTGACCAATATATTAACCAAAGGAAGAGAAATAATAAAGGGAAAGGAGTTAGGAGAAGGAGAGGAAAGGCAAATAAAAGAAAGTAGTAATTGAATTCTTAAAAAGATTTCATCATGAATTAATTGGGAAAAAACTAGTGGAGACTGTTCAAAAGCATTGCTTATAGCTTAGGAAAATTAATATAATAATACAAAGTATTTATAAGTATATATATATATATATATATATATTACATTTATCAATTAGTACAGATTTGTGTAACAAAATTGATGTTTAGAATTTGAATTGAAGACCCAGAAATGAATCCACACACCTATGGTTACTTAAATTTTGACAAAGAAGCCAAAACTGTACAATGGAAAAAGGACAGCATCTTTCTCTCATTGATAAAAGGAATTCACCAATTTTCTTCTCAGTTCTGAGAATTAATTAATTTTTTCATATTTTTATCCCTGTCTCTCATGCTTGACCTCAGAAGTTCAATATTATAGGTATTTTGATGGAACCATACTCTGAAGAAACAAACTTCACATTGTCACTTCTGTCATGAGACTGAAATAAAATGCCTTTATCCTGACTATTTCCTGTAGTCAGCACTGTATGAAGTTAAAATGAAGGACATTAGAAGTAGATGATAATGTCTAAGTTTTTATGATATTAACTTAAGATAATATACAGAATAACCTCGTAGAAGATATATTTCTTATTAGTCTGATAATGTACACAAGCTTTTTTTTTGAATGTCTGAAGGCTCTTTTAATTAAAGCTACCTCTAAAGGGAACCTCTGACAATAAATTTTGTGGGTACATCTTTTATTGGAATGTAACCCAAGGACACAATCATATACAGTTGGAAAAGTGGTAAGAGGTAGAGACAGCTGCTCTCAAGGATGCAATTTTGCAAGCGAGATTCTATACAGGGTGGAGAATCACAAATATGGGGTTTGATCACTAACCTCAGGGTTACTAACGTGGGAACACTTTAGAGGTTAAGGTGGCGATATCCCAGATCCTAAAAGCTATTCCCCAGTGCTTCTGCTTTTGGGCTAATGGGAAACAATAAGTCTAGAGCCAGTATCTCACCAAATACAGTAGCCACAGCTCTGAGGCCCAGAATGACAGGTGAGGACATTTAGTGCCTGAGCCCAAAAGTTTCAACTCTCAAAATCTTCATTAATAGGACTCCTTTCATGAAATTCAAATACTAAAGCCATAAAACTTAAGTCAGTTGGTGAAAATATTGTTATTTTACTATATTAATAGGCACCCTAATCAATTTAATGTACAAATCTACAAAGAGGCCACTTTAGGTGCTGGTTATGGGCAAAATATAGAAAACAGCCCATAGTCTGAAAATTATGTAAATTCAGAGTTGTACTTAACAATCATATTTAATTTCAGAAACTCAACACCAACTTTGACTTTTCTTTTTTAAACAGCTTCATATGTCTCTGCCATCTGACTTTACTAATTCTGTTGGATTTTCAATATGAGAGTGACTACACTTGGAAAGTAGATTGAGATAATGTTTTGAGATAGTCCTTTATATCTTAATTGATGTTCTACACCATCAAAATGGAAAGTGAGTATTCTGTAGGAGCCCCTCATGTATTTCACAATCATGAAACCTATTCATATTTTTCTTCTACCTATAAATAACCTTTTAAAATTCCTAAGTATTTTGTGACCTTTGGCCTACTGAATCACCCAGTGAGCATGGTGTTGGTTGAAACTGAATCTATAAATGTATTGATGACAATCTCAATGCTTTAACCAAGTGCCTAAAATAAGCAACTGAAGAAATGAAAGGCTAATAAAGTGCATAGAAAGTTTTATTAGCATCATTTTACAAAAAAAAAAAAAAAGAAAGTGAAATGTTCCCGAGACATTAAAATGCATGTGACTTTCTCAGGAAAAGCATTATTATTTACTTTTTCTACTCTAATAATGTTTTCAATTTGTCAGTAGTATGTAAGGCAGCTTAGAAGAGGCACTTAAGCATGTCAACAAGGCAGAGCGTATTCATACCCATTTAAAACTGTTCAAGGAATTAGCTAGTGAAACAAAGGCAGCTAGGGGATTAAAGAATTAATTAAACTTTACAAACAGAGCTACAAGTGGATGTGAAATTGCTGTAAGCATGAAAAATAGTACCTTTGGCACTCACTTGTTTTTAACAATAATGAATAAAGTCTTTGAAGTAGAATAGAGGGATTGATTTAACAATGCAGTGAGAACTCAGAGGAGATATGAGTTCTTATTGAGATGAGTAATTGGTATTACACAATGTTATTCACAGATGAATATTCATCAACATTCATTACATATAGTCAATAGTTACGGTAATTTGGTAAAATGAAGGTGATCTAGCAAAAAAAAAAAAAAAAAACAAACAAACTTGTACTTGAGATTTTAGCAAATATGTTCTCATATAAATTAGAAGCATGTATCCTAAATACAAGAAGTGTGTGTATGCTCCAAATGAGCATATAGAACAAAATCATAGTGGTAAATTAATTTGAAAAGCCTAGGTTAGTGTTAGTACTTTGGATGACTAGTTAATCCTATACTTGATATTAAGGTAGAGAAACTCACTGCTTTCTCCTACATGTAGACATGCTTCCTGAGGAAGAATTCCATGAGCTAACATTCTTGGATCCCTCACTAGGAATGGTTTCATTATCATTGCTACATATATAGGTTCACTGGAACATAAAGCTAATGGTCCCTCATCTTTGTACTGGAGATATGGTATGGGTGAAGTCCCTAGGCAACCATTAGAAGTTTGCATGTGTGAATCAGCAAGTGAGAAATATGAGACACAAGTTTACACCAGGTCAGACCTTCTCAAATTACTGTAGTGACAGTTTATTAGGAGAAGAAAATAAAATATTCCCCAATTCCCACTACCATTGACCTACATGATTTAGTTTTATTTAATATTCTCTAATTGCTTGCTATAATTCATGCAACATAAAGCAATCATTTACTTGATATTACTCTGCAGTATAATATACAAGTGTCTGGACAAGTGGCTCAGTGGATAAGAGTGCTTGCTGTGAAAACAAGTGGATCTGTGTTCAGATACCTAGCATACATGTCAAAGCCAGGCATGCTGTTGTGTGCCTGTAACCCCAGTGTTTGTGGGTGAATACATGGTGAGAACCCATTGGAAGTCCAGGCTAGCCAAAGCAATGAAAGGAATGAAAATTTTTAAAGACCCCCCCCCCCCCCCCCCCACAGGCAGACAGAGTGGAGCCAGGCCAGCTATGTTCCAGGAACTTAGCTGACCATGAAAAGGGTGGAACCAAGAATGAAGGTCAGTCGGGTCATCAGGTCATGAGCCTCAGGCTCCAGGAACTAGCTAACCACAAAGCAGATAGTGAAGTAACATTAAATTCATTCCTGAGAAAAACAAGTATAGGGTGTTTCCTGTATGACTAGCTAAATAATGGGCTGGTACTTTCCACTTGTATTTCCCCTCACCCCCTTGGTTTGTGGTTTTTTTCTTTAAATACTCTACTCTCCCCCAAATTGGAGTCAAAACTCCTCTACCCCTGTGTGGGATACAAGTTTTGGCCTCAGCACGCTGATCCCCAAAATAAACCTCTTACGGGTTGCATCAAGATGGTCTCTTGTGAGTTTTTGGGTGGCCATGATATCCCGAGTCTTGGGTGAGGGACTTCCCTCTCCCAGGTCTTTCAGCAGTTCAGAGGCTGACCCCTCCCCCCCACACACACACAAAAAAAAATAACAAGGACAGTGACAGCAGAGAAAAACTCTCCATGCCATCCCCTGGCTTCTAGTTGTGTTTGCATAGGCTTATAACATATATCCACCCATCACTCACACACACACACACACCCCAATATAACATATAAAAATATTGACAAATTATTGCTTGAATATTTTCTAATAAATTCTTGCTACTGCTGTGTAAATACAAGTGAGCAAGCCAGCTGGTCCTGGAACAACATTTGTATAATCCTTGCATTCAGAAAACTGAAAGAGGAGAATTGCATACCTGCCTCCCTGCCATTACTTCCCTTCCATGATGTTTGTTTCCCTTCAAACTTTGAGTCAAAATAAACCCTTTCTATCTTAAGTTGCTTGGCTCAGTGTTTTCTCAATGCAGGAAGAAAGTAACTAATATAGGAATCCCTAGAAGAGACTACAAGCCTAGACTGGTTTTAGAATCTGGTGCTGTAACCCCAGGAAATGAGTGGTTTTATGCCTAGTGCATGACAGCAAGAAGAGACCCCACTTCATGCTCTCACAAAGGGGTGTGTGCACATATGCACGTGCCTTATTTTCATTTTAGACTGTTAACATTTGTCTCTGTGTTTTCTTGGGAGTTTAGTACAGAGGAAGAAAACTTTCCCATTGAAAATGACTACCAAATTACTATGATAGGTGAGATTCTTGAGTATAAAGTCATGGTATCTACATGTGTCAAAATACCATTGGGTGATGGGCAGAAGACTATTAGCAACTGGCAGAGATTCATAGCTGTACAGTATAAAACAGTCAATAAATATTTACTAAGGGGTCATTTATTTTAAAAGAAATAGATCATATTGAACTTTAGAATTACTTCAACAAAAGCAACAATTAATAGTCTCTAGAAATATTGATTTTATAATCCTAAATTGTATGATTTTTTACTTATAATTTCTTATCTCTGAGTAGTCTGTGGTCTCAACTAAAGGAAAATCTTTCTATGGGACTTTTATTCCTCAAAGTAGCCCAAGATTTAGAGAGAACTCAGAAAATCAATGTGACTATGAAGAAACCTGGATGAGGCCTGAGCAGTTATTGGTGGAAAGAAATAATTTTAAGCATTCCAGTGTTAGCTACTTATCATTTCTGATTAGATAAGTGGCTCTGAGCTGCATCCAGTATGACTACCAGTGAAGGTGATGTGAGTTTAACCTGATTTTGAATTTAAACATCCTAGGATGCCTCAGTGTCTTGCTAACAAGACTCTTCTTTTTTAAATTCCCAGAATTCCAAAGGGACCCAAGACCCAACCTATTTTAGCTGACTCAATTTGCAAATTTTAAATTCATGTACATACATCCAACATCTAGGATATGCGATTATTGTCACTCTGAAGCAGGAACACTCATGCTTTATAGAATGCAACAATCTTTGTCTTTTCATGAAGAAGAGTATCTTCTAAGGGGTCTTGAATCATAATGTTTCTCTTTAGTGATCACTGTTGCTACAGATAAAAATGCTTGCTGTCCATCAAAATTAAGGAGTCGGTATACATAAACAGCCAAGTTATGAAACCTGTTAACACCAAAATCATGGGCAGGAAAAAGTCCTTTCCTTTCTTAGTGAGTGGATACTCATAATTATATGGTCTTTGAATTTATTTTCTATCTTTGATTTATCTGTCCCTTGTTTTTTTTGTTTGTTTTGTTTTGTTTTGTTTTTACGTTAAGACAGTTAGGTGCCTCAAGCCTAAGGAAGGGAGTAAAGAAAAGTCTGTGACATTAAGTGTAGGGAAAAAGCAAAGAGTTAGTGTCTTCTTCTGACTCTTCACTTCCTGTTCCAGAATATTTGCCTTCCTGTTATTTTCAGAAGTGACTATTCCATAGGCTTTAGAAGTGTACTTCTGATATTTTTCTGCCTGCCTATTGAGAAAGGATTGTTGATATTTGCTGTTGGTCCTTTGATGTGTTGCTAGCTCCACAAAGGAATGCAGACATCACAAGGGTAAGTTATTCCCTGCAGTTACTCACTGTAAAGATTGCCTTCATCAAGTAGCAAGTAAGGAATGTCATAAACAGTATCAAATAAAATACTACTTTGAAGGTATGTCCTTCAAACATTCCCTAAGGGAGGTCAAAGAACATAACAAAGAGTGAGCATCTTCTACAATGATGTCAGATGTTGCAAGTGCTTTTTCAAAACAAAATGATATAGAAATCTCAGGTACAAAAAAATTAAATTAAAATAAAATAAACCAAAAGAGATGAGAGAAAGAATATGTTATCTATATTTATACTTAAAAGAATGACTATATTCAAGGATGGACACAATTGAGAACTATGTATTTGCAATAGAAATGCTTGATATAACTGAAAAAATTAATGATGATGTTAAAATAATAATAATATATGTGCAAACATACATATGCAAATGAATAGACAAAGACCTAAATCTAAAAGACTACCATGTGTCTGTTTAAAGTGCTCTTCAATGGGAGCATGTCTTGGTTATTGTCCTTCAGGAAAAGGCTGGGATGTTGTAGATGTGCATTCTTATGTGGTCCTAGCATATCATGAAAAGCCGTCTTACAATCAGATCAAAATCTCCTCCTCCACACTCAAATAGGATAAGTACATCATGTTAAAGTTTGAATTTGAAGTGTCTCATGAAGATTGATATATTAAAGACTTGTTTGCCAAGTGACGGACTTTGGGAAAGTGAAAGGATCATGAATCTAACATCCTCAACAGATGCAGAGCTAAAAAAAAAAAAACCCAAACCTAAATAAGTATGATGCAAGAAAAGAAACTCATCTTTAGTCAAGTTTTTATTAACTCCCAGACAACTGCCAGCAATACTCCTCCGCTCAGTTCAACACCAGTTACTGAGTCTCAGGCTGTTGAGTTAAACAATTGTTATTCTAAACCACTGAAATTTATAATGATTGAGAATTACTTTGACAATAATCAACTGATACATATGTTCAGAGAGAAAAGTGTTCTGACATTTACCAGTAAATATAATAAGAAAGAAGTAGATGGTCTGCATATCCACATGGGAAAGTTATTGTATCTACCAAAGGGATATGCATTTGTGGCATCCATGGATGCACATTTCATAAACAGAACCCTGGATACATTAGCATTCCAAGATTTGATGAATTAGAATGTTTTAAAATGAAGAATTTCTGCTTATTAAAAAAGCACTATTAAAAAATAAATAAAAAATATTTTAAAAAAGCACTATTAAGAGTCCAAAGACAAATTGGAGACTCTAATATATGTTTTGAACTTTAAACACATAAAAATATTTTTTTAAAAGAAGGATGGGCCAGAAAAATTAGAAGTACTTTTGAAAAACAAAAAGAAATAATGCAATAAAAAAGGAAGGGAGTCTTAAACAATCTTTCTCTGAACATGTTTTTAAGTGGCAAGAGACAAACCTAAAGTCATTCAAACTCAACAGTCCTCATGAAAATTCAAATTAAATCCTCAGCAATTTAGCAATCACACAGTTACCCATAGAGTGAGAAAATATATACTGAAATTAGGGCTGGGAACACAGTTCACCAAGCCAAAAAACAAACAACCAAAGGAAACAAAAATAAGAAAAATAGCAAAAAACAAACAAAAATGGCACTCACTGTGCAGATGTGAGTACCTGAGTATGAGAATGACTCCTCAGAATCAGTATAAAAGCCAACCACTTAGCACAAGCTTCTATGATCCCAATGGAGCAAGAATTGAAGACAGCATCCTCAGGCCAGGAGAATACGGTAAGTGGAAAGTGAGTACCAGCACCTGACATTGTCCTCTTACCTCCACATATCACATATGTACATATGTTTTCACCAATTCTCACAGAGAGAGAAAGAGGGAGTGAGGGAGAGAGAAGGAAGGAGGGAAGGAGAGAGAGAGAGAGAGATATTAAATGTTGCTTGGATCTCTACCACAGACAACTCAAGGAAACCATTCTACTGAAAAGAATGCAGGTATGAGGTATGGGAGAAACAGCTCAGCTGTTAAAAACACATACAGTTCTTGCAGAGGATCTGAATTAGATTCTTAGCACCCATGTCAGGAAGTTTTCAACACACTATGACTGCAGCTCCAGATTTATCTGATGCCTCTGAACTCCATGGGAACTTGTACTCACCTACACACCAACACACACACACACACACACACACACACACACACACACACACACACACACACACACACATACACACAAAGTTAAAAATTGAACAGAGACCTGGGAGTCTTGTGGAAGAGTTGAAGGAAGGACAGAGGCACTGGAAGGGGATAAGAACTACAGAAGACCAACAGAGTCAATTAACCCAGGGCCCATGGGGGGCTCAGAGAGATTAAACCATCAACCAAAGAACATGCATGGAGTAAACCCAGGCCCTCTACATTCATGGAACTGAGGGACAGTCTGGTCTTTATGTGGGCTCTCTAGCAATTGGAGCAGGGGCTGTCCCTGACACAGACTCTGTTGCCTACATTCTGATAATTTACCCTAGCTGAGCTGCATTGATTGGTTTCACTGGAACAGGATGCAGTTAGTTCAGATGTGACATGAAGTACTAGGGAGGTTTGTTGGGGGTTGGGTCCCCACTCTAAGAAGAAGGGGATGGGGCAAATGGAGGCAGAGGGTGGAAGGGTAGGATTGGAAGGAGAGGGTGGAGAGGGCTGGGTACAGGATTTTAATATGAATAAATTATATTAAATTTAAAAATAAAAATAATAATGCCAAAAATTACAGAGGAAACCATCATTTTCAATGAAAGGTGAAAATAAAAGTCTTAGTAAACCTGTTCTTTCTCATCCTCCACATACACTTGGCATGTGAATGTGTACACACTAGAAATTTATTATCTAAGCCTTTCTGTCTTATGCATGACTTCAATTTCCCTCCGGTTTCTAAAACTATATATGCAAACACAGAGAGACCAGAAGTTGCTCTATTCAGCTGTCTTAAATGTGTACACAGAAATGTAATATTGTGCTTTGCTTCTAAACCAAGCATTGGGTGCAGCTTGGCAAAAAGAATAGGTTTTAGTAGGTGGACTGGAGAAATATGAAAAAAATAAATAAAACCAGCTGCATATGTTGGAGGTGGTAGTTGGTGCCAATAACTGATTCATTTTCTCTCTGCATGCACTCATTACAGGCAGAAATGCTTTTCTTTGCAGGCTATGTAATGAATATGTCCGCCCCCCACCATGCAAGCCCCAGAGCTGCAATAAAGATGTCATAGGCAATAGGTAGACTAGAGCTCTCCTTTGCATTTGTTCTTAATTTTTTTATGAAGTATGTTAATCGCCACCGCACTCCCTACACTTTATAATTAGAATGACACTTACACTTTCACCTTACTAAGTGTTTCTGAAAGGCTTTCGAATTTAGGTTATGAGTTTTATTATGACTATATTATTAAATTTGAGCTACTGCTACACAGTACTCAATGTAAATATGTTCCAGGGGATTTAGCTTCTGTCTACCTAGCATGATATTTTTTTGCTGCTGGCATAATCTAGTAGAAGACTTTCTGAAGAGATGCAAATTTGCTATAAAGTAACACCCATTCTCTTGTAATTAAAACAAGGCTAAGAATAACTGTTTGTTTGATTGACTGTAGCTGTGAACCCAAGTGGGTGTCAAGTTGCCAAGAAACTGCTGAAATTCTGTATCCGTTCTCCAGGTCTCTCGATAATCATCTTCATGGGTCATCTTTTCAAAAACCTCCAACATCCTAATCATACCTTTTTCCTGCTGGTTGACTTCTTGCCTATATTTGGAACAATTACTAGAGATATCACCCAGACAACTAGCAGCACTTTGCTCCACAGACCACATCTGTACTCTAATTTTTGGCTTTCCAAGGGGTTTTTAGTTCTCCTTAGAATTAAAGTTTGCTTTATCGTTAGTCGTCATATTTGCATCCTTTCTTTTCCTGGGCAATATTAAACATATGTACACCAATGTAGAAACTTTCTCCAGTAATATATTTTTAAATTCTGGAACAGATACTAACTTACAGACCAGTATTCACCTATAATTAGTGAAATGAATGAAAGAACATGAGAGATGATTTGGCTTTTCTGCACAGTGAGCTGGGACCAATTTTGTATCAGCTTTACCTTAGACTTAGTGGTAAGAAGGCATCAAGTCATTTTGACTAGAGCTTGTCATGTTTCTCATCTACATACTGTTTCCTGGCTTTCAGGTTTCCTTGTAACCGCTCCCCCAACATACACTCCTTATAACTGTCCCCCTTTCACATCTTTAGATATCATCTTTTGCGGTCTCCAGCCAAGCTTTGTCCTGGAGACATTACCAGAATGACAAGAAGATGAAAAAGGCCACAGACACACAGACAGAAAAGCTGAGATCAGATAGGCCATACTTGTTCTGTTGGAATCATACCAAATTCCAGAAACCCAGAATCTCAGGAGCCATGTTTTATTCTTGGTTTGAGAAATCTCAAACTGTAAACATCTAGAAGGAAGAAGCTGCGGTACATACTTTCTGATTACTCTGTCAGCATTCACACATGGACCAGAGGAAGACTTTGTCAACTTCCATGAATCTGAGGTCATGGTCTTTGTCAATCATGCACATGTATTTGTTTTTGTGATTGCATTTTAATCTCAGTATTTGTACCTTCCTTTTCTTACCTACAAACTCTCCCACTCTCCTTCAAATTCATTCTCACTTTTTTTCATCAGTTGTTATTGCACACATATATGTATTTTTACATGCATAAGTTCTTAAATATAACATTTTAAATACATGCCATGTTATTTGTATGTATTCTTTCATGAACGACTGATACTGAGCAACCAATTGGTGTGCTGGTCCCTAGGGAGGACTCCTCCTCCTCCTCCCAGCTTCCCTCAGATGTCTGTACTTCACTGTGTAGAGTTGAGGCCTCATGGACTTTTTCCCATGAACTTTGGCAGATTCGTTGATCTCATCATATTAGGATCATCATGTTGGGGAGACTTTATGGGGATAGCTTCTGATGTTACTAGCAGACACAGTCTCACAGCAAACTCCCTGATCCTCTGGCTCTTACCATCTTTAAGCCTCTTCTGCAATGTTCCCCAAGCCTTAGGCATGGGAGTGTTTTGAAGTCCATTGGGACTGGGCTCCACTACTGTGCATATTAATTGGCTGTGGTTCTCTGTAGCGGTGTTCATCTGTTGCAAAGTTTCCTTGTTAATGAGTGATGGAAACCACATTTATCTGTGGCTATAAGAAAAAATGTTCATAGAATGTTGTTAGGAATTATGTTAGTTTAGTACATTAGTGGTTGTAGATTTTCCTCCAATAATTATGATCTCATTAGCATTGATTAGTTAGGTAGATTTCCAGTACCAGGCACAGTATCCTTCCTGTAGAGTGGACTTAAGTCTAATTAGAGAACAGTTAGTTACTGCTAAGTTCATTTTGTGCCACTACTGCTTCTTTGGAGTTTTCTGTCATGCTGGGTGTTCATGTGTCTTACAGGTATTATAACTGCATTGTTGATTATGATGCACATAACTCAGGGTATAAATATAAATAAGTCGTAACAAACTTTCCTCATCTGGGTTTATGGTACTCCTCCTAAGAGCCAAAACCACCTAATAATAACTTCAATAAAAAACCTTAGAAACCATCTTCTGAGTTATTGGTTTGGGCAGTATAAAAGAATCTCAAAACATACAGCCTACTGTTGTTGCCCTTGGTTGTCCCCAAAGAAGGAAGGTAAGTAACTATTACTGAGGACACCATGCACTTCAGAAACAAGTTCCAGAGGATCAGAGTTGGAATAGACTTTGATTACCTCTCCAAGAGAACAAGCTTTCATGATACTAAAAGGCCACAAGCTAGTTTCCAAAGCAGTGAGCCAGCTAACAGATGATTTGCATTCTAATTTAACTTGGCTGCATGGTCCCCATTACAGCACTACTGCTAAACATGCAATAGATAAGATATTTAACTTGACCTTCTTTTCATTAATAAATATATTCTGCAGGTACTGGAAAAATTGATCAGTTGTTAAGAATGTATACTGTACCTGCATAGGGCCCAAGTTCAGTTGCTAAGTTCAGTTGGACTATACAAAATTATCTATACCTCCAACTTCAAAAGATTCCAAGTCTTCTTCTGAACCCTATGAGCACTTGTATTACATTTGGCCGTAACAATACATGCAACACGTACACACACACACAAACATACACACACACTTAATAATTATAAAATAAGTTAAATAAACAAATAATGTATTACCCTAATATAATTAATTTAAAAATAGAATAATAAACAGGCAATTCTATAATGCTTCCTTTACTAAATAGGAAAATATTTACTGATTCAAATAAATTAATGTTCTACAATGTACAGTGATGGAATAATAACTGTGGTTATAGATAACATTTCTAATATGAATAGGATATCTTAAATGTTGTTCTGCAAGTTACTATTGACTCCTATGTAAATAAAGATTGATCCATTAGAAATATGAAAAATTTTAATTCTAATCAGAATGTGGCCACTTAAAATTTAGCCCCAGCTTCCCAGAAGTGAACTAGATTATGATGTACAAGACTTCCAGATAGTCTCTGTATCTCTAAGTGTTATAGAATCAGGACAATGTAAAGACACTTGCACCTTGAAACTTAATTGAATGTTTGTTGATAATTATATAATTGTATAGTGTCTAACAAATGCAATGTTTTGGAGAGAGAGACTAAGAGTATAGTGGATGAAAATCTTTGAACTATTATTTTTATTCTTATTGGTTCTTATATTTACTGTTATACTTCATTTACTATATTATCTATATACTATTTTTGTGAGCCACAAAGCAAAAATATTATTTACACAGTATCTATTTTATCATTATAATATAGTCATACTATTTAGATTCATCTGTTATAACTCTCAGTAAGTATAAGAAACTAACAATCTTTTTTCAATACAATTCAAGAACATCTGACAGAGTGTATATTACTAATTTTATATTAGAATTTTTAATTGTTATTTTGAGGTTATAATATAATTATACCATTCTGTCCTTTAAATGTTCCATATACCCTTTCCTGCTCTCTTTGAATTTCATGACCTCTTTTTTATTAATCATTTCATGTGTGTGTGTGTGTGTGTGTGTGTGTGTGTGTGTGTGTGTGTGTGT
>CAJQZJ010034182.1:3917252-3951160 GCA_907164525.1 Lophiomys imhausi
TGTGTGTGTGTGTGTGTGTGTGTGTGTGTGTGTGTGTGTGTGTGTGTACGTGCACGTAAATGCATAAATACAACCAGAGCAGTCATATAATGCTACATGCATGTATGTTTTCAGGGTTATCTACTTGGTATTGGTCAACCAGTTGGTATGCTCATTCCTGCAGAAGATGGTTTCTCCAGGTCTCAGGATTCCTTAGTTACTTGTAGTCCTTAA
Organism: Lophiomys imhausi; assembly: GCA_907164525.1. Taxonomy (NCBI): domain Eukaryota; kingdom Metazoa; phylum Chordata; class Mammalia; order Rodentia; family Muridae; genus Lophiomys; species Lophiomys imhausi. Next base: position 3,917,466 of record CAJQZJ010034182.1, read on the forward strand.
TGTAGGGTTGAGGCCTTGAGAGCTTTGCCCCAACAATGCTAGCATGTCTATTGGTCTTGTCCTTGTTCAGTTCATGTTTAAGCAATCCAATTGGTAAATCTTTATATGGTAGAGCTTCTGACATTCCTAGGATACACAATCTGGCATCAAATCTTTGTATGGTTCAGCCTGACCTACAACTGCTGATTCTGTTGATCTTCTAGGTATGCTTCACAACAGCTGGTTGTACATTGAGATTGAACTAAAAGTTTCCTGTGTGCTCCTCAAGTCTTCTTCCAACTGAGTTACATCCTCAGCCCAGGACAGTGATTTGACAGCTGTTTAGCAATACCTGAGGAAAGGTAAATTTTCAATTTTTGAAGTAAAGTCAGTGATTATCAGGAGATGCTCTGACTTCTCACAAAGGAAATCCAATCATATCTTCAATGTCATTGGTAAAACATCTTGTCAGTATTTCATTTCCAGTAGGACTTCAATAACCTCAAACCCAGGCACAAATAGTTCAGTAGACTCATGCTCAAAAGCTATTATTTCTTCATTCTAATAGGACAGGGAAGGAAAAGAAACAGTACAATACTCAGCATGAAGTGAATAGCCTTCTTTTTATTTTTATTTTTATTTTTATTTTATTAAGTTTATTTATTACTTCAAGTTACATCTCCATCACAGCTCCCTCTGTCCACCCTTCTCAGTCCCAACCTTACACCCTCTACCCCCTCTCCCACTTATCCTACTCTCCAGTGTGGGATGCCCTCTCATCTCAGTTCATCAGTCATATAAGGGCTAAGAGCTTCCTCTTGCATTGGGAACCCACATGGCAGCTGCACTAGGGAAAAGTGTTCCACTAACAAGTAACAAGTCCATGTTCCTATTCCTTTTGATCTGTTGGTTGTGGGATAATTATTCTGAATGAAATGACTAAAATCCAGTTATAAGTGAATAGATGCCCTGTGCATCTTACTAGGTCAGGGTTAGCTCACTCAGGATGAGCTTTTCTAGTTCCATCCATGTGGTAACAAATTGCATGATTTCCTTGTTTCTGATAGCTGAGTAGTATTCCATTGTGTAAATGTACCATAATTTTTAAGTCCATTCTTCAGTTGAGGGACATCTGGCTTGTTTCCAGTATCTAGCTAATACAAATAAAGTTGCTTTAAACATAGTTGAGGAGATGTCCTTGTGGTTTGGCAAGGAATCGTTTGGAAGTATACCCAGGAGTAGAATGGCTGGGTCTTGAAGTGGAGCTGTTCTAAGTTTTCTAAGATATTGACAGACTGATTTCCATAGTGGCTGTACAAGTTTGCACTCTCACCAGCAATGAAGGAGACCTTGAAAGAACAATTCTCAACTTCATATAGAGTAACAACAATCTAGAACAGCTAAATTAATCCTGAGCAAAACCAAAACAAAACAAAAATCTGGAGGTATCACCATCCCAGATTTAAAGTAGTAAAAATAATAATAAAAACAGCATGGTACAGATATAGAAACAAACCAGTTGATCAATGGAATTAAATCAAAGACCCAGAAATAAACCCACACACCTATGGTCACTTAATTTTCAACAAAGGATCCAAAACCATACAGTGGAAAAAGGACAGCATCTTTGACAAATGGTGCTGGTCTAACTGGATGTCAAGATGTAAAAGAATGCAAATAGACTCTTATTTATCACCTTGTACAAAACTTAAGTCCAAATGGATCAAAGACATTAACATAAAGCCACACACACTAAATATAATAGAAGAGAAAGTGAGGAAAAGTCTCGAAATCATTGGCACAGGTGACAACTTCCCGAACAGAACACCAACAGCTCAGGCTCTAAGACTAACAATCAATAAATGGGACCTCATGAAACAGAAAAGCTTCTGGAAGGCAAAGGAAACTGTCATTTGAACAAAACGGCAGCCTACAGATTGGGAAAAGATCTTTACCAACCTAACATCTGACAGAGGGCTAATATCCAAAATTTGTAAAGAACTCAATAAATTAAACACCAAGAAACCAAATAATCCAATCAAAATATGTGGTACAGAGCTAAACCAAGAACTGACAAAAGAGGAATCTCTAATGACTGAGAGAAACTTAAAGAAATACTCAACATCTTTACTCATTAGTGAAATGCAACTCAAGAGGACTCAGAGATTCCATCTCACACCTGTCAGAATGGCTAAGATCAAAAACTCAAATGACAGCACATGCAGGCGAGGGTGTGGACAAAGAGGGGCAGCCTTCTTTCTAAATGGGAACAATCCACACTCCTGTGTGAAGGAGGCCACACGAATCAGTTCCCTATTTCAGCACTAGTGTCTAGTGTGGTCACTGTCAGCATGAGTTGGCCCTCATTTTCTCATTAACTGAGGTTCTACAAGCCTCCTCATAGATATAGAATCAAAAGTGCCTTCATGAGAACACTCAGAACAACACAAACCTTCCTTTACTTCTTTAGAATGATGACTATCAGATGGAGGAATCGTGCCTCATATTCCACCAATAACCACTCTTGGGCAAAACCAGTCATGCATGATCAGTCTCAATTTTCTTACATGCAAAATAAAGTTAATTCCCTCATTACAGTTTCTTCTTAAGTTGTAAGTTAAATAGGTTCGAAAATAATATATAGCTTTCCAATTAAATTGTATTGGAGGAGTATTGGTTGCACAGGTTTGTTTGCTACTCAGCATCTTCCCATCAACGAGCCAACTGTTTCAACATGTCTAATATTTATAATCCTTTCTGTTTTGTGTAGTGGGGTTACCTCTGTATTACTCAATCAATAATACAAACAGGTAACTATTCAGCTACTATTTGCCTTAAACATCATAGATATGCATAATACAAATAATCATCCATATCTATATAGAAATATATAGTCATTATACATGGTGATTTATGCCCATGCCTCACTGTCCTCTGTCTATCATCTTCACAATTTCAATATCACCTAGCATGTTACAGTTAAATTAGGAATTTCAAAACTATAATCTACCTCTTCTTCCCTTTATTTATCAAATCTGTGGTCTATATTTTGGTTTTATAGCATATAAAATAATTATATTGGTATGCATTGTACAATATAAGTACTTCTGCAAAATTAATTTGGATAATATTTGCATTATACTCAGACTGCACTGTTGTTTAATCTGTTATTTGTTGAAACGACATAGGCATTGTAGTGTTGTGAGTAAGGGCAATTGGTTCTCCTTTGGTGCCTCTTCTGTGCTCAGATAATTGCCTAAAGAGATGTTGTTGAGATTTTCAGAACACTAGTGTTCTCTGCTGCCCAATTCACAAGCCAGCGTACCTCAGATACCTATTCAAGTAGGTACTCTGCTGTGCTAAATGTGCTTTGAGTGTTTTGGAAGATCAATTCTGGTTTTTCCCATTAGTAGATCGTTAGCTTTGTTTTAGAAGAATATGTTCCCCAGTCATCCAATTTATTGTCAATGATATAAAAAATAAGTTGTGTGTTTATAACTATAAAAGTATTTATACATTGTGGATAAATGGAACAGATGTAGCCATTTTCCTTTGCCTTACCCTGATAAACACAAAAATGTTTATTGAACACTTTTAATGTTCCAAGAAGATAGTTTGGTTGCCAGAATTCTGCCCTTTTATATATTTTTATTCCCTGCATTTCATAAGAGAAGTGGACAATAAATGTTCCAATGAACAGAGTAACAAAAGTTAGCCTTATACTAGTCTAAGACAGTAAAAACAAACAAATAAACAGAATCTGGTCTAAGCCAAATGTGGTAGATGCCTATAACTCTTGGACTTGGGAAGGGGAGGCCTGAGGATCAAAAGTTCAAGACCAGACTGGAGTATATGATATTCTACCTTAAATTTTTGTCTAAGGTATTCATACAATAAAATGTTCCAATTTAATTAGCTTCAATTAGGCACTCTTAAAACCATAGTACCTGCTGCTGAACAGCCTTGGAGGAACTCATTTCTTCAGAAACATTTTATTCTGAGTCAAAAGGTGAAAATATTTAGGCACAATGGTAAAGAGGAGTGAAATGAGCTCTAGCTTTTGCCAGAGGACCCCACTCCTTAAGGAGAAGGCAGACTTGGCTTACATGTATTTTCCAAAGATAGGAAGCTAACAAGGATCATGAGAACCTGTGGGATTTGATGGATGGTTGTGAAAAACCTTTGGACTAGGAGTAATGGTGTTTGCCTTTAATCCCAGACCTGGAGAGGCAAAGGCAGGAGGATCTTTGTGAGTTCCAGGCCAGCCAAAGTCTACATATTGAGACTATTAAAAAAAAAAAAAACAGCAAAAATCGCTGGAGCTCTACATATATCATACAAAGCATGATTTTTCTACTGTTCTTTTGTCATCTGATTCATTTTTATAGATATACAGATCTTTAAAAACCTCCACATATCCAACAACTAATGAAACTTACTTAAGCATGTGGAGATCCCCTCTTTATTGAAACTTATAACCATTTTGAAAATATGAGTTAAGTGAATTTTCATGGGCTACAAAGCCATGAGTCAAGACTTAAAATTAAGAGAAAACAATAGAAACTATCTTGACATTCTGTCTTCTAATAGTTTTTAATGCAATGCCAACAAAATGTAGTGAGTATAAAATAAGTGAAAGGAAAAGGTAGTGAGGATGTGCTTGTTTCAATGTATTCATATATACTGAATATAAAGAGTATAAGGAGTCATGTACCACACCAATTACCACAATTAAAAGGCATAAGTACATAACAGATAAAAAAACAAAGAAAATGTGACAAGTAAGAGAAAGCTGGAGAGGGTAAAGAAGCTCAGGATAGTATAGAAAATTATCCCAAACTTCTTTCCTTATCATCTTGCACAGCTGATAAATACCTTCAGCAAGGTGACTGGATACAAAATTAATTAAAAAAAAATCAGAAGCCCTCCCTTCTTTATACAAAATATAAATGGACTGATAAAGAAATTAGGGAAACAACACCCATGACAATAGCTACATAAACCATATAAAATACCTGGGGGTAACTCTAACCAAGCAAGTGGAAGACCTGTATGACAAGAACTTCAAGTCCTTGAAGAAAGAAATTGAAGAGGACATAAGAGGATGGAAAGATATCCCATGCTCATGGATAGGTAGTATTAACATAATAAAAATGGCCATCCTGCCAAAAACAGTATACAGATTCAATGCAATTCCTTTCAAAATACCACCACAATTTTTTATAGTCCTGGAAAAAGCAATTCTCAACTTCATATGGAATAACAAAAAGCCAGAATAGCTAAATCAATCCCTGTTCAATAAAAAAAAAAAAAAAAAAATCATTTGAGATCTGAGATCGAAGGTATACTGGGCCATTTAACTCTCATAAATGTGGCATATTTAATTCTGCTGTTTTGTATAGAATTTACTGTTATAAGAGAAAGAACCATTTGTTGGATTGAAAAGGGAAGCTGTTGGGGGGAAAGAGAGTGGAAGGGTGGGACAGGAAGGGGGAATAGGGAAGGGTTTGTGACTGAGATGTAACTTGAAGAAAAAAAAATAAAGTACATATATATATATATATATATATATATATATATATATATAATTAAAAAATAAAAAAGGGAAGAAATTGAAGAATATTTTCCAAACAGGAAAAAAAAAAACCAAAGTGTGACATAAGCAAGGAGCATATAAGGAGCAGTCACGAAGAGCCAGGAGGCAGCTCTCAAGATGCAAGCTGTGGAGCACCCCGCCTGACATTCTCGCTGAGGGAACGCCATCTCCCAGGCAGACTGTGCCGCCTGGTGACAAGCTGCTAAGCAGAGAGCCTTGCCAGACTCGGCTGAGGCACTTTCTGAGTCTGCTGGAGAAGGAGATCCATCGGACGACCAGGTGCCCGAAAGATCCAGAGGAATAGACGCCTGAAGCCCCTATCTGCAACCACCACTCACGTTGTCCTCAACCACTAAGGAGAGGTACCCATAACTATAATAGAGGGATGTGTTATTACTTCTATGTTGTGATAGCAGGAACAATATTGTTGATTTGGTTTTGTTTCTATGTGACGTTTGAAACTGAAGATAAATGAAGACCAAACTCAAAAAAAAAAAAAAATCATCTGCAGTTATCACCATCCCAGATTTCAAGCTGTACTACAGAGAAATAGAAATAAAAACGTATGGTACTGGTATAGAAACAGACCAGTGGATCAACAGAATTGAACTGAAGACCTAGAAATGAACCCACACATCTATGGTCACTTAATTTTTGACAAAGAAGCCAAAACTGTACAATGGAAAAAGAACAGCATCTTCAAAATGGTGCTGGTCCAACTGGATGTTGACATGTAAAAGAAGAAATTAGACTCATACTTATTGCCTTGTACAAAACTCAAGGTCGAAGGCCTTAACATAAGGCCTGACACACTAAATCTAATAAAAGAGAAAGTGAGAAAAACCTCGAACTCATCAGTACAGGTGACAACTTCCTGAACAGAACACCAACAGCCCAGGCTCTAAGACCAACAACCAATAAATGGGACTTAATGAAACTGAAAAGCTTCTGTAAGGCAAAGGACACAGTCATTCTAACAAAACAGCAACCTACAGAGTAGGAAAAGATCTTCACCAATCCCACATCTGACAGACGGCTAATATCCACAAATTACAAAGAACTCAAGAAATTAAATGCCAAGAAACCAAATAATCCAATCAAAAATGGGGAACAGAGTTAAACAGAGAATTCACAAAGGAGGAATCCCTAATGTCTGCGAGACACTTGAAGAAATGTTCAGCATCCTTAATCATCAGAGAATGCAACTCAAGATGACTCTGAGATTCCATCTCACACCTGTTAGAATGGCTAAGATCAAAAACTCAAATGACAGCACATGCTGGTGAGGTTGTGGAGAAAGGGGAACACTCCTCCATTGCTGGTGGGAGTGCAAGCTTGTACAACCACTATGGAAATCAGTCTGGTGATATCTTAGAAAACTTGTAATACCTCCACCTCAAGACTCAGGCCTACCACTTCTGGGTATGCATCCGAATAATCCCTCACCAATCCACAAGGACATTTACTCATCTATGTTCATAGCCACCTTATTTGTAATAGCTAGAAACTGGAAACAACCCAGATGTCCCTCAACCGAGGAATGGATAAAAAAAAAAAACCTGTGGTACATTTACACAATGGAATACTACTCCGCTATCATAAATAATGAAATCATGCAATTTGCAGCCAAATGGATGGAACTAGAGAAGCTCATCCTGAGTGAGCTAACCCAGACTCAGAAGGATGCAAATGGCATATATTCAATAATAATTGGATTTTAGATATACAGTACAGGATAACTAAACTACAACCCATGCACCAAAGGGAACAGGAACATAGATTTTGTTACCTGTCAATGAGACACTTTGCCCTAGTGGGGCTGCCTTGTAGGCCCCCAGTGTATGAGGAGGCTCTTGGCCCTCATATGACTGCTGAACTGGGGTGGGGACTGATATGTAGGGACACTCTTTTCCTGAGGAGAGGGTTGGAAGGGATAGGGAGTAGAGAGTGGGAGAGTGGGACTGGGTGGGGTGGAAAGAGAGCACTGTGATGGAGATGTAACCTGAAGTAATAAATAAACATAAAAAGAGGAACTTACTATTCACAGATAATAGTTAGAGTAGAAATCTAAAACCTAAGAGACACAAAACAATATATAGCCCTCAATTACATAGTCTTAGAGTAATTTATATTAAGAAGTTCAGAACTGTAAATATAAACTTATCTTACTGTTATGATGTTTTAGATTAAAGAAAAACAATAAAATATCTATAAATTAATTAATTGCTATGGTTAATTTTGTAATCTGACTCCTCAGAGACCTAGAGAGACAGTTCAGGATGTTACAGAGAATACAAATTCAATTTCAGTAACCACATTGGGTGGCCTATGACCTGTAACTCTAGATCCAGGATATCAGATACCCTCTTCTGGATTCTAAATATTTCTTCACGCACTAATAAATAAAAATAAAAGGTCTTTGAAATCTTACAACCATTAAGTGTGCATAAATAAGGTAAATGATAGTCTACATGTGATACATACATTTTATACTTATGGATTTAATTTCACTTGTATTAGATATAGGTAGATAGATGATAGGTGCGTAGATGACAGATAGATAAATAGATAGATAGACAGACAGATAGATAGATGGTGGAAAATAGACAAAAGCTATCTTATTAAATTGCTATATTAGTATAATTGATTAACTTAGCTATTTAGTCTACATAGATGATGCCTCTCCTATCTCTGATGCATACGTAAAAGTCTGATTCCATTCTTATGCCTTCCACTTTGGCAGTTGAGCAGGAACATGGTGAATAAATGGAGACTGTCTTCCCTTCATAAATCAAATGATATTGGGTAAAAGGGCAACTAGTAAAATATATTTTAACAATGAGAGCATAATTTTGAAATATACTAACTATATGTATAATTTTATTAAACAACAATATCAAGCTACCTGATTATGAAGAGCTAATAAGCCATTGTCCATAAAAGGTGAATTTGGAATAGCAATGTTTCATATCATTTATTTTGAAGGATGTCTATCATAGTTATAATTTTTATATAATTGCAGAAGGTCACATTGTATTCACCTTATTATAAAGGATTTCAATATGGCTGAGTCACAAAATTTCAAAGTATTCAATGTGTAAACGAATCACTACCCTGAAGACTGATTATTACCATTTCATGCATCCTAACATTAATTTTCCTTCAGACAGTAACAAATTGAGTAAGGTGTGAGGATAGGAATGGTATGCTTTCACACACTGCCTTACTTTGCATTTTATAGACTTCATTTATAGAGACTGATTAAATTATTTTGTTATCTCCATAAACATGGCAACTTTACGTAGTTTTAATTTTGACTACCACATTTGCTGTGAGTTGTTTTTCTTTCTTTTTATTTTTTATTTTGATGATGCAGCCTAGGAATTTGAATATATTTGTTTCCTCTTAGGACGTTGAACCTGATGGTTTTCTTTGGTATCAGCAGCCTCCAACACACGTATCTTTAATTTGCTAACTGCTTTGCTTATATTCTGGAACGGTCCCATAGCGCAGGGCCAGTACATTCACTTCCACTGTAATTGTCATTTGCAAATCATCTTTTATAGAACCTGATCAACAGACTTCGCAAAATAATTTCCCAAAATGTAATTTTTCACCACCTCTTTTACAGTCCATCAATGTAATTTATAACTGTCATTTGAAAGCTTTAATTTCCTGGTAGGAGTTTCCTTATTGCACACCCAGGATAAAGGATTAGGGAACGCTATATTTCTTAATGTGAATGTTCCGGCAGACAGAAGTTTGCTTTTCAGGGCTCTGCTCACTAAGCTGATCTCTCTCAATCCCATGAAGCCCAAAAGCTAATTTCCACACCCTCTTTCCCATGCTTATCCATAAAAGAGGGGCAAGAGCTTAAAACCAGGAAATCATCTTCAGTGCATTTCCATATAATTTAACTCTTGACTGCTTTTCTGTACTTTCAGCTTCCTTAGAACTGAAAGTCAAGAATGCCAACAAACTGAAAATATGTACATAAAATATGCAATATTGATCAGTCTTCTGGGCTTCACATGAAGAATGTCTACTGACCAATTCTTTTCATGTATTTTTTGTAGAAATTTTACAAACATGAATGAAAATCTCTGTAGTACTTGTGTACTGTAGATGTCTAAAGATAAGGAAACCATGGGATATAAACAGTGCATGTGGAGCATTCACTACTATGCAATGTTTGTACAAACAAAATTGTACATCTTTAATAAGACAGTAACAAAAATAAGCCAAAATAGAAACCTAGTCAGGTTTGTGTAAATGTTCCTTTCTTTGTAATATGCATATATGTTGAAATTGGTTGTAGGAAAATATTAATAATTATGAGCAGTTTGCAACATTTAAATTATTTTAGAAATTTTGAAAGTAGACAAAAATTCATAAAATTTAGCACAGTTTTTCAACAAAATGTTAAGTATATTTTAATGTCACTGGTATCACACTCAAGGCAAGTGGAGATCAAAGGTTACGTCAATAAATCCCAAAATGCTAAGATTGAGATATTTTCACCATAATGAAATAATATTTGATTAAAGTTGGTACAACTTTTCTTTTTACTAATTTTATAGTTGGCAAAATTTACAATTATCCCTGAAGAAATTATGTAAAAAAAAAAATCAATCCTTAACTGAGTCATTTAAATTGAATACTTTAAAACTAATTGAATAATTAAAAATTGACAAAAGTATTCTTTGTGGAATATTGAAAGCAAGCTAAATATATTCAAATTTTAATAAGAGAAAAATTTAAAGTCATGCAATGAATATTTAAAAATAACCAAGCACTATGAGATATTTAAGGATGCCTACGACTTCTAAAGAATGTTTTTTTTTTAATTTTCATACCTGCATTTAATTCCAGGTATGAATTCCATGTATTTTTTGTAGAAATTTCAGAAACATGAATGAAAATCTCTGTAGTACTTTTACTGTAGATGTCTAAAGATAAGGAAACCGGGGGATATAAACAGTACATGTGGAGCATTCCCTACTATGAAATGTTTGTATGAACAAAATTGTACATATTTAATAAGACAGTAACAAAAATAAGCCAAAATAGGAACCTAGTCAGATTTGTGTAAATGTTCCTTTCTTTGTAATATGCAAATATGTTGAAATATGCTGTTATCCTATTCATTTCCATTTACCCCTCCCACTCCAGATGTCACCCTTCTTCTTCCTTCCTAGTTCCTCTCCTACTTTCAACTATTTCTCTTATATTTCGAGGGGGTGGGATGTGATTCCAAGTTTAATTGAAGTCGTTTATTATGAGCATGATTAGGAGACCATTTTCTAGCACTGAAGCAATTACCATTGGCTAAATCAAGAGAGGGAATGACTTCCCACATACCATGACAGAATGCTGAAAGGCATGCTTGGTCAACTGTTATACAGAAATCCACAATTGCTGTGTGTTCATAAATGCAAAAACTATGTCATATTAGCAGATGATGTCTTATGGCACTCCTTCCCAATCTTTCTGCCCCTACTTTCACTATGTTCTTATTGGCCTTAGAGATGTGCTGCAAATGTTTCATTTAGAGTTGAATACCCAATCATTCCTTATTCACAGCCCATTGACCTGCTATGACTTTCAGCATCAGACATAACAAAGAACAAAGAAGTTTCTCTGACTGAGCCCAACACTAGTATATGGAAATGAATATAAATACAATGTAGTTGACATAGTAGGTTTTTTGAAGACCTGTGACCTCCCTAGCCAGAGAACTTATTTCCAGTTATATGTTCTCTCTTCTGTAGTGGGTCTCGAATCCAATCATAGAGTGGTTGTTTAATCCCAGAACAGCCATGCCACTATTTCACCAGTAGTACAGCTTATCTGTCAGGTCAACATTGTAATGTTCAGAGTCCACATCTTAGTAAGGCTATTGGACAACTCTCCTACAATCCACAGACAGAGAGAGGAACCTAGCATAACTACCCTATGAAAAACTCCATACAGCAGCAGGTCATGGACCTTGTTGCCCTATCTGGGCTGCCACATTTGGCCTTAGTAGAAGAGGAAGCTCTTAGCCCTCATGTGATTGATGAACTGAAGTGGGTTGTTTTGTGGGGGCTCCCCTCAGCTGAGGAGGAAAGGATGGCTGTGGGGAAGAGGGGGTAAGGGTGGGACAGGTAGGGGAGAAGAGAGTAGGCTGTGATCAAGACGTAACTTGAAAAAATAAATTAATAAAAAATTTAGTGTATATAAAATCAGTGAAAATATAGAAAGGTAAAGTTTGAACAGGTATTCTGAAAGTTTTACTTTGGCATTGATTTTCTCTGACTGACACAATAAAAATATAAATTCCAAGAGAATCAGATATCAACAGTTGAAGCAAAGAACTAAGAAAGGAGACTTGGATTTGTGGCTACCCTGTAGATAACAGGCTATGAGAGTCTGAAAATTATTAAGATTTTGAGTTCACTTTAATGGAAGCTAATAACAGTGAATAATCATTTTAAACACAATCACTATAGTGTTACACTGTAACACACATCAATTATTTCTTTTCTTTTAAACATCAGCAATAACAATTATTTAACTATGATTAAATGAAAATTCATTTAATATAAATGAACAAAACTTTTATAAAAATTCATAAATCATATAAATGGACAAGTATGATATAAACAAACCACAAAGATATCTCCTCAACTATGTTTAAAGCAGCTTTATTTGTATTAGCTAGAAGCTGAAACAACCCAGATGCCCCTCAACTGAAGAATGGATTTAAAATCTATGACACATTTACACAACGGAATACTACAGAGCTATCAGAAACAAGGAAATCATGCAATTTGCTGCCAAATGGATGGAACTAGAAAAGCTCATCCTGAGTGAGCTAACCCTGACCCAGAAAGATGCACATGGCATGTATTCATTTTTAATTGGATTTTAGTCATTTAGTTAGGGATAACTATCCCACAACCAATAGACCAAAAGAACGGGTAAACATGGAATTTGTTACTTGTTAGTGGGACACTTTGCCCTAGTGGAGCTGCCATGTGGGTTCCCAATGCAAGAGGAAGCTCTTAGCCCTCATATGACTGATGAACTGAGGGGGCTGAGTTGTGGGGAACCCCATACCAGAGGAGTAGGATAGGTGGAAGAGGGGGAAGAGTGTGGGAGGGTGGGACTGAGAAGGGTGGATGGAGGGTACTGTTATAGAGATGTAACTTGAAGTAATAAATAAACATAAAAAAACTAGGCTGCATCATAATTACATGACAGGGAAATGTTTGCTGAGAAAGTAAAGAATTAGTATTATTCTTTTTGTTTTGTAAAATATTAAAAATGATAAATATTGCATTAAATGGTTTTGTGAATAAAAGCTAAACATAAGTTTAAAATTGGGATAATTATTTAAATGTCTATCATTAAGTATCATACTTTTTGTTGCTAAGAATTATTTTATTTTTAAATAATTTATTAATTTACTTATTTATTTATTCATTTTATATCCTGTCACAGCTCCTTCTGTCCTATCTGCCTGGTCCCACCCTCTTTCCCATTTCCCCCCTTCTCCTGAGAAAAAGGAAACCCCCACATCAATCCACCCCATCTCTTCAGTTGCATCAGGACTCAGAACATCCTCTTATACAAGGCAGCCCAGCTAGGGTAAAGTGATCGACAAACAGGCAACAGACTCCATGTCAGAGACAATTCCTGCTCTACTTGCTAGGTGATCTGCATGAAGACCAAGCTTCCTATCAGCCTACATATGTGTAAGGGGCCTAGGTCCAGTCAATACAAGATTTTTTGGTTGGTACGTCAGTCTCTGTAAGCCCTCAGCATCTCAGCTTAGTTGACTCTGTTGGTCTTCTTGTGGAGTTCCTGTCCCCTCCAGATCCCTCTATTCTTCCTTCCAATCTTCTACAAGACTCCCCGAGCTCATTATTGATTTTATTTTTTGATTTAATATTTTTAACATCATTTCCCCATTCCTCCCTCTAAAATCTCCTATTTATATCTCCCTGCTCTTTTTCGAGGTCAAGGCCATTTTTCTCATAAATTGACATTACAATACATATATCCATAATTAATATGTATATATTTACATTTTAGGGCTGATATTTTGGTATTATATAACCAATTGGTGTGCTCTTCCCTAGAGAAACTGTTAAATTTTTTATGGACTAATACTCCACTCCAGAGAAGTGGGATGGAAGGGATAGGGGTTAGAGGGTGGGAGAGTGGGACTGGGAGGGGTGGAAAGAGGACACTATGATGGAGATGTAACCTGAGGTAATAAATAAATAAATAAATAAATAGATAGATAGATAGATAGATAAATAGATAGATAGATAGATAGATAGATAAATAAATAAGATTTACCAATTTAAAAAAATAATACATGTTTGTAATAAGACAGGTTTTCATAATATCAACAGTATTATAACTATGATAAGAATATTAACACAATTTTCCTTTGCTGAATAAACCTAACTAGGATTGAAAATTACTCCAAGAAAATTTCTGAGAGAAGTTGAAGCAAACGGAGTTATGTGAAGAAAACTTGAGAAAGTGCTCTATCAGCCACTTTACCCTGACATTGTCATGGACGTGTTTATTAAGTAGATTCAACTTTGTCCTAAGTCTCATTCAGATGAGCAACTACAAATAAATACACTTTTAAGTATTAAATATTAAAAAGCAAAATAATTAGCCTGTGAAATAATATAGATTTTTGTAATTTTTAAATTTAAATATACCAAGAGAAGAAAGGCCAAGATATCCCAATTTTGAAGACAGATATGATTGGTTGTTTTCTCTGTGTATAGTTGTTAATTATTTTTATTGTTGTTATTAATATTATTGGTTTTTTAAAAATATTTTTGCATAATGTATTCTGATCATGGCTTTGCGTCTCTCATCTCCACCCAGATCATCAGCAACTTCCCACCCTTCCAGATTCATGTTTTTTTTTCTCTTTTGCTTTATAAAGCAAACCAACAAATTAAAAAATAAACACAGAATCAAACAATAAAGAAAAAACCAGAGAAACACAGATACACAAACATACAGATGTGTACACAATCAAAACTCATAATAACCATAGTCTTACTTTCAGGTTTCATGCAACATTTTAGTTTGTTTATGTGTATCTGTGCTTTGCCCTCACACATGCCTGTGCAACGCATACATGCCTGGTGTATTCAGAGGGCAGAGTACACTGGGTCTCCTGAGGCTGAAGAATGAGCTTCCACATGGGTGCTGTAAATCAGATCCTTCTGGAAAAACAGACAGACTTCTTAACACTGACCCGTCTTCTCTGCCCCTATGTAATGATTTTAAGAAAACAAGTTAATCTGTTTCCTTGTAAAGAGAAGGGTCTTCAGTATGGGATCTGTGTAACCTCTCTTCTTTTACAGTCTGAGGATATATGGCATGAATGAATCACATACATGTTTTCCCCTTTTGGGAGTGTAGAGTGAGAGATGGGGTAATACACAGTTTTTTCTAGAGCCTGATATGAGCAATCATGGCTTCATAAAACAGTTTCAGTTTACCCCAAATTACATTTTCCAAAGGGAATCAAGTTTCATGAAACTTTTATAGTAATGGAACTAAGAACGTCACAAATAAGACATTTTTCATGTACATTGAGGGCAAGGTCAGAAAGACCAAACAGGGAAGTGGCACTATAGCCTCGGGTGCCATCTGTTGTCACTCTGGGACACTGGTTGGCAGAAAGGATAGTTTTGTTAAGTGAATACACTCAAAACACTTTTCTCCACTAGTCACACTGTTTGATTAGACGCAAAGGTTGGCAGGAAAGCTGTTGATGAGGTTAACTACAGCCTAAGGTAAACTGTATTCGAGCTCTGGACCTGCAACATCCCAAACTCTTCACATTTGTTCTTTAATACCACATTTTGGAACCTGGAAGAGTGGTGCTGTAGAGTCTTACATTTTGAAATGTGATAGAGATGAATGCATATTGTGGAAGCAGGTGTGATCTCTGTAATGTGAATAGCAACTTCCTGTTATTGTTCTCGTGTCTAGGAGTTGTCATCTGCAAAACTCCCCCAAGAGACATCAGTATCACTAACCTTATGCAAACAGTTGTCCTAAAGTCTGTTCTGTTCCAGCTATGTCACCGCATGCACTGGTCTCCATGATACACAACATAATGTATAAAGTACGATTTATAAACTGCAGTGCACAGGAATTTCATTTTGAGATGTATTGTATAATTGCTCATAGAAAGTCATATATACTATTTGGAGAAATAAAACAAAATATTTCTTTTTTTTTTTATCCCAAGTACTATTGAGTTAAATCAATGCTGTATCATTGATCAGCAAAGCACCTGTCAGTATAAAATAGGTTAATTTTTTGCATATCTCATGGGTAGTAAATTGTGTTTCTTTCTTGGCTTTTATTGTTCTATAATGATCAGTTGGAAATGTTCTTGTGGTTTTCAAACTTTACATATACTGCAACTTGTAGTCAGGGGAAGAATGATTTGAGGATCTGGTCTATTACGCTCATCTGCCCCTTATAGGAATCTGATTTATATGCTGTCCCTGCTGCCACTTCTTTCTTCTATATAGAGAAATTGATTTTATCCTGCTGCTCAAGCTTGTGAACATGGGTGAGCCAGAAAACAAAGTAAAACAGGCAAAAGTTATAAAGGACCCAAGGCTATGGAGAAAATCTTTCAATGGGTGCAAAACACATCCCACCCTCCAGTAGTAACTTAGCTTCCCTTGGATGAATACTTAATAAACATCCTGAGAATCACCAGTATGGATCCCTAGGACCATGCATGAAAGAGGAACTATATAGGTATGTAATATTTTCTAATATAACAATATTCACATGTTGAGAATTTCTAAACCCTTTTTCCTGGTGTAGAGATGATTTATTGCTACAAAGAATTAAAGTACCATGTAAAATAAAGAGAAAAAAATAAAGCCCTCGGCACCATGAAGGTAGCTGCAGGGACAATCACAGAAACGTTAAGAGAATACTAACAATACACTTTGTATTTTATACAGAGCATTCTGTTATAGTCTGTGGAATATTCAGTGGAAGCATTATTACAAATGCTTGATGAATTTTTATGTTTGGGGGTTGCTAAAAAACCTTTCTATCTATTTCACTAAATTAAGAACTCAAAGAACCCACAAGAGACCATGATGTATGGAGTAAATTGGAGGTAATTAATTGGAATCTGTCACCTTCCCCCCTTTCCCATATGCTCATTTTCCTTCTGTCCTTTGCCAAATGCTGAAACAAAAACTAAAGAAACAGCAATGACAATTATAAACAACCACGATTTTCTCTTCCAGCTCCATTACCAGAAGGTTATTTATACCTACCCCATGTTTCATGACATACACTATACTAATATTTATTCCATGTTTCATGGAATGCACCATGCTAACATCAATTTCATGATATGCACTTTATACTTAGTGCTCATTAAGAATTATTCAATTATTCTTTTTGTTACTATCCATTCTTTGATGAGGTTTTCATTGCTAATTAAAAGTAAACCATCTATTTAAGACATAATATAAATACTGAAGTGTGACAGTCTCAAATTCCATTACTCTGATTTCCTCTGCACTCTATTCTCAACTCCAAACATTTTAGATTATTTGTCTTTTTCTCTCCTTTTTTTTTTTTTTTTTTGGTTTTTTTTTTTTTTTTTTTTGAGACAATCTCATTACTGAACACGGGCCTCAAATTCACTAAACAGCAAGGATGAAACCAAATCTGCTCCTTCCCCTTTTCTACCTGAGTGCTGAGATTGCAGATGTGTGCCACCACATTACAGTCTAGATTGCTTACTTATAGAACAGAAATATCAATATTAACTGACTATATGGCTGTTGTAAGGGCTAAGAGGAAAATGGCACCATGAGCTAATGAAATTTACATTTATATATTATGCATGAATTTACATTTATATATTATGCATGTAATTGCTACTGTTTTCAATGATGGTGAAGAAAATTCGTATGAATGAGTCATTAATGATGATTTCCACGGTGTTTAAAATTGTGAACATGGTGTTTGTGTTTATGATAATTTCAAGTATCAAGATTGTCAGAGTGTTGCCAAGGGTGTAATAGCAGGCGGTTGGACCTCTATTTGGAATTTGTTGATGAAGGAACTTGTATTCCTACTCTTCGGAGACAACAGCTTCATTTATAATCTTATGAAAGTTATGCCAATAAGACTTATTCATAAAATAAGTTAGATTGGATTTACCTCTGACAAAATGATAGAAATAATCTATCTTACCAATAGTTTATTCACGGACATATAAAGGCTGGAGCCACTGTTTCACTGCTAAGTTATAGGAAAATCTCTATCTAATTTCAGTTTATTTTTTTCATAATGGAATGGGAAAATGATGTGTGAACATTAATAGCTCTTACTCTGATGTTTACATTTTAATTAAAATAAGAAACTACCTCTGGGCATTTTAATGTGTCTCTATAACTTGAGTTCCTGGTCGTAGAAATATCAAGGCAATAAAATTTAATGCTACCTTTTAAAAATGTTAACATAATTTAATGTTTTTGTCTTTGGGGAGAAAAAAATTTTAAATGTAAAGTATATCATACATAAAGTTATTTAACTAACTCGTGCAGTGCACTGAGGTTTCTTCAATCCCAGAGTCTTTCAAAATTTATCATTGGATTTATATTATGGATTCACTAACAATTTAGGTTAAATAATTTTTAAGTTTTCAAAATTTGTCAATTTTTCTTGTATTCTGTTAATATTTCCTTATAATTGTGGAGTTCATGTCGAGTTGTTTACAAAATATCAAATGAAGTATAAGTGAGAAAAAGAAATTACTTTAAATAATACCCAGAAGTGAGGAAAATAAACTGACTCACTATTTTTAGCTCATATGCTACTTACATTACAGTAAGCCTAGCATACCTGATGCTATTACAGGAAGCTTAGCATCCTCCTCTCCTGATGGACAACTTTTTTGTTTTTTGTTTTTTTTGTTTTTGTTTTTTGTTTTTTGTTTTTTTTTTGTTTTTTGTTTTTTGTTTTTTTTTTTTGGTCTTTATATAAAACAAGCATAGGTTTCAATTTTCCCAAATAGTTCATGGTACAAGCTGGGATATACTTTCTCTTATGTTAAACATACATAGACCTAGAGTTAAATATAAATTTTGCATATGAGAGAAAACATACAATGCTTGAATCAGATTTATAACCAGAGAAAGCAAAGAAACAAGAAAATTGTTTCCGTGGTTAAATCTTGGTCCTGCCTCTTCCTACCATCTGGCTTTGGAAAGAACTCCCTAGTGCACTTGGAGTAGCTTATGTGCCCTCTGACTAATGCAATAACCTTTCCAGCGTGATTCTCTGCAGCTGTAGCCAAGGGAGCCTCCAAATGCCTGCCCTTGGGAATGCCAGAGGGGGAAACTCCCTCTGTGCTGTGGTCCCTTCACTTTTTATGTGATCACATAAAGAAAAAAAAACTTAGTTGCTAATTTTAAAACATCTAAACCCATATTTATAAGGTTTTCAAAGACTGGTTTAGGAAGGGCTCAAGGCATCTTAGCAGAATTATTATTTGCTTTTAAGCTGTGATTTGCTTCAACTTTGTGGACAAAATGGAACTTTTCATTAGCTGCCTTAAATGAAAATACTTCGGAAATATTAAGCACAGTTACAAAAACATCCTCTTGAATAATGTTACAGTAGTTGGATCTCTGGACAGTAACAAAGTATAAATTAAAATCAAAGAATGCAAGTCACCTTAGCACCTGTACAGGCTCCAGATATGAGTGACTGCATAGTTCACTAGCCAACTCTGAGAATTCAGTTGACTCATTGAACTATGTATTAATACTATCTAAATACAGTAATAGAAGAGCTAAGTATGTGAAGGCCATCTGCTGACTCTCTTTGATAAATTCAGTGATGCAAAATTAAATGCAGATTTGTTTGCATACCTTCAGCTAAGTTCTTCCCACATATAAACTGAGGTCATATCTGCCTTTCAAAAGAATGTGGAAAATTGATACCTCTCTTTACTAAATGTGTCTGGGTAACAATAGAAAGTGTCCAAAAGTTTGTGTGGAAAGAGTCTCATCCCCATGGTTCATGGAAGAAATTTCTGATGGACAACTTCTTCTGTACCTTTTCTCTTCTCCTTTCATATTCTGGAATGTAAAGAGTTCATGATCATGATCAGTGATATTACCTCTCACCCACACGTTTCACCCTATACTTAATACTGTCTAGAATGCCTAGAGAGTGGTCTGCTGCCCAACAACTGTCTACAACTTGTTTATCAGCCAAGAGGAAGTGAATGTTTGTTTTTGACATAATGAAGCTTTATTAAAACATTAATCAGAACACCTCCCTGAGATCAGCCAACTTGGTCACCAGTCTGGAGAGAAGCACAGGCTAGAGCAGATCTAGCCTAGGAGCAGATCCAGCACACGGCTCCAGCCACAGATCAGCGGCCCCACCTGTCTGCCTGATATCCAGCCTGCATGCAGACCTGTACACCCAAGAGGGAAAAACAGCCAGACCACTAGGGCAAAGGTAAGTGAGATTTTATTTTTTCGGGAGTTTCTAACATGGCGGCACAGCGTGCACTGTAGCTGAGAGGCAGAGACCTAACCCAGTCAAAGCAAAGCACTTACGAGCCAAGACTGACTACAAAACAGAGCCTGCGACTGTGTGTTCCCACAAATACTGGGGCGGGTTACTCACCCTAGCACCCAAGCATCTGAGGCAGTCAGCAGTAGGCACACTGAGGCCAGCACCCCTTGGGTGAAGCTCCCTTCCTGCACAGTCACCCTAGCTTTGGAAGCAGAATGACTGTGTCACTGAGAGGAGAACACAGGCCCAACCATAGCTCTACCTGCCTTTCTGAGGATACCTGCCAGCTCCCAGGTCCTCAGTGGATAGCCCCTTCCTTATTCCAATCCCCTGTATGTTGGTCCAATTGGGTCACAACCAGTTGAGCAGAGCTGCAGCCACTCTCCTCCCCAAGAGCCAGTCTATTACAGGAACCTGCCCACCATCTGGAGATAGACAACAGGATCTCAGGATCAGCCAACCCCTGAGGCAAGGTGTTTTCCTGAGCACCAAGGTCAACTGACAAAAGAAAAAACAGACAACACCAGGATCAATTAGAAAACAAAAGGTCAGCACAAGAACATGGTAAAAAAACAAAAACAAAAACAAAAACAAAACAATAGGATGTCTCCAGATCCTAGCAATAATGCTACAGACAACTCTGGACATCATAACACGATTGAAACAAAGGAAAGTGACCTTAATCCTACGCTTATATTAATAATAGAAGGCCTAATGGAGGAAATCAAATACTTCAGAGAGCAACAACAAAGTACTGCAAAGGAGGTGATGGAAATGGATAAAGTGCTTAAAGGAATGGAAGACCTGAAAAGGGATGTTGAAGCAAGGAAGAAAATACAATCCAAGACATCCATAGAACTGCAAAACCTAAGAAAACAATAGGAACTACAGACACAGACACTAGCATCATCAACAGAATACAAGAGATGGGAGAAAGAATTTCAGGCTCAGAAGATAAAATTGAAGAAATTGATACAACTGTCAAAGAAAATGTCAAATCTAAAAAAGTCCTGACACAAAACCTTCAGGAAATCAAGGATACAATGAAAAGACGAAAACTCAGAATAATAGGAATAGAAGAGAGAGAAAAGTCCCAGATCCATGGACCAGAAAATATCTTCAACAAAATCATTGAAGAGAATTTCCGAAATCTAAAAAAAGAGATGCCTATACCTGTACAAGAAACTTACAGAATTCCAAAGAGATTAGACCAGAAAAGAAAATCTTCCTGCCACATAATAATCAAATCACTAAATGTATAGAACAAAGAAAGAATTTTAAAAGCTGCTAGGGAAAAGGGTCAAGTAACATATAATGGCAAACCTATCAGAATCACACCTGACTTTTCTTCAGAGACTCTAAAAGCCAAAAGGGCTGGACAGACGTCTTGCAGACCCTAAAAAACCACAAAGGCCAGGACAGACTACTATTCCCTGCAAAATTGTCAATCAATATAGATGATCCATGACAAAGCTAAATTCAAACAATATCTATACACAAATCCAGCTCTACAGAAGATGTTGGAAGGAAAACTTTAACCCAAAGAGGTTAACTACACACAAGAAAGCACAGGAAACAAATAGCATGCCTGCAGCAAAACCAAAAGAAAAGAAGCTCACTCACACACTATTTCCACCAACATCAAGATGGCAGGAAGTAACAATCACTGGTCATTAATATCTCTCAACATCAATGGACTCAATTCCCCAATAAAAAGGCACAGGCTGGCAGAATGGAAACGAAAAGAGAATCCCACATACTGCTGCTTACAAGAAACACACCTCAGCAAAAAAGATAGACATTATCTCCAAGTAAAGGGCTGGTAAAAGATATACCAAGCAAATGGACCCAAGAAAAAAACTGGAGTAGCAATTCTAGTATGCAACCAATTGGACTTTCAACCAACATTAATCAAAAGAGATGGGAAAGGACACTACATACTCATCAAAGGAAAAATCCACCAAGATGAAATTTCCATACTAAACATCTATGCCCAAAATGTAAGACTACCCACATTCATTAAAGAAACACTACTGAAGCTCAAATTCCACATTGAACCTCACACATTAATAGTGGGAGACTTCAACACACCCCTCTCACCACTGGACATATCAACGATGCAGAAACCAAACAGAGAAATAAAGAACCTCACAGATGTCATAAATCAAATGGACCTAATGGATATTTGCAGAACATTTCACCCCAAAACAAAAGAATACAATTTCTTGTCACCTCATGGAATCTCCAAAATCGATCATATAGTTGGTTACAAAGCAAGCCTCTACAGATACAGGAAAATTGAAATTACCACTTTTAACTTATCAGACCATGATGGAATAAAGCTAGACTTCAACAATAGCAAAAACAACAGAGAGCCTGCAAAAAAACATGGAAATTAAACAACTCTCTCCTCAATAACCTCTGGGTCAGGGAAGAAATAAAAAAAGAAATTAAGGTCTTCTTAGAACTCAATGAAAATGAGGCACAACATACCCAATCTTATGGACACATTGAAAGCAGTACTAAGAGGAAAGTTTATAGCACTAAGTGCCTTCAAAAAGAAACTGGAGAGTTCACATACTAGCCACCTAAAAGCACACCTGAAAGAGCTAGAAAAAAAGTAGCAAACACTCCCAAGAGGAGCAGATAAGAGGAAATTATCAAACTCAGGGCTGAAATCAACAACTTAGAAACAAAAAGAACAATACAAAGAATCGACAAAACCAAGAGCTGGGTTTTTGAGAAAATCACCACAATATACAAGCCCTTATCTAAACTAACTAAAAGGCAGAGGGAAAATACCCAAATCAACAAAATCAGAAATGAAAAGGGGGAAATAACAACAGACATTGAAGAAATCCAAAGAATCATTAGGTCCTACTTCAAAAACTTGTACTCCACAAAATTGGAAAATCTAAATGAAATGAACAATTTTCTTGAAAGATTCCACCTACCAAGGTTAAATCAAGAACAGGTAAACAAATTAAACAGTCCTATAACCCTTAAGAAAATAGAAGAAGTCATTAGAAGTCTTCCAACCCAAAAAAAAAAAAAAAAAAAAAAAAGTCCAGGGCCAGATGGATTCAGCACAGAATTCTACCAGACATTCAAAGAAGGGCTAACATCAATATTCTTAAAACTCCTCCACAACATAGAAACAGAGGAATACTGCCAAACACATTCTATGAGGCCACAGTTACCTTGATACCTAAACCTCACAAAGACCCAACAGAAAAAGAAAATTCCACACCAATTTCCCTTATGAACATGGATGCAAAGATACTTAAAAAAATACTTGCAAACCAGATCCAAGATCACATCAAAAGTCTCACACACCATGATCAAGCAGGCTTCATCCCAGGGATGCAGGGGTGGTTCAACATTAGAAAATCCATCAATGTAGTCTACCACATAAACAAGCTAAAAGAAAAAAACCCACATGATCATCTCATTGGACGCTGAAAAACTTTTGACAAAATACAGCACCCCTTCATGTTAAAAGTCTTAGAGAGATCAGGCATACAAGGACCATATTTAAACATAATAAAGGCAATTTACAACAAGCCAATAGCCAACATCAAACTAAATGGAGAGAAACTTAAAGCATTTCCTCTAAAATCAGAGACAAGGCAAGGCTGCCTACTCTCTCCATATCTCTTCAACATAGTACTTGAAGTTTTAGCTAGAGCAATAAGACAACTAAAGGAGATCAAGGGGATACAAATTAGAAAGGAAGAAGTCAAAGTATCCCTATTTGCAGATGATATCATAGTATACATAAGTGACCACAAAAATTCAACCAGAGAACTCCTACAACTGATAAACTCCTCCATCAAGGTGGCTGGATACAAAATCAATTCAAAAAAATCAGTAGCCCTTCTTTACACAAAAGATAAATGGGCTGAGAAAGAAATAATGGAATCAACACCCTTCACAATAGCTACAAATAATATAAAATACCTGGGGGTAACTCTAACCAAGCAAGTGAAAGACCTGTATGATAAGAACTTCAAGTCCCTGAAGAAAGAAATTGAAGAAGATATCAGGAGATGGAAAGATCTCCCTTGCTCGTGGATAGGTAGGATCAACATAATAAAAATGACAATCTTACCGAAAGCAATATACAGATTCAATGTGATTCCTATCCAAATACCAACTCAATTTTTTACAGATATGGAAAAAACAATTCTCAACTTCATATAGAATAACAAAAACCCAGAATAGCTAAATCAATCATGTACAGTAACAGAACATCTGGAGGTAGCACCATCCCAGATTTCAAGCTGTACTACAGGGCAATAGTAATAAAAACAGCATGGTACTGGTATAGAGACAGACCAGTTGACCAATGGAATAAAAATGAGGACCCAGAAATAAACCCACACACCTATGGTCACTTAATTTTTGACAAAGAAGCCAAAAACATACAATGGAAAAAGGAAAGCATCTTTAATAAATGGTGCTGGTCTAACTGGATGTCAACATGTAGAAGAATGCAAATAGATCCATACTTATCACCCTGTACAAAACTTAAGTCTAAGTGGATTAAGGACCTCAACATAAATCCGGACACACTAACATTAATAGAAGAGAAAGTGGGAAAAAGCCTTGATCTCATTGGCACTGGTAGCAACTTCCTGAATAGAAAACACCAATAGCTCAGGCACTAAAACAATCAATAAATGGGACCTTATAAAATTGAAAAACTTCTGTAAGGCAAAGGACACTCTCCTTAGAACAAAACAGCAGCCTACAGACTGAGAAAGGAACTTCACCAACACAACATCTGACAGAGGGTTAATATCCAAAATATATAAAGAACTGAAGAAATTAAAAACCAAAAAATCAAATAACCCCATCAATAAATGGGGTGCAGAGCTAAACCGAGAATTCACAGAAGAGGAATCTCTAAAGGCCAAGAAGCATTTGAGGAAATGTTCATCATCTTTGGTCATCAGGGAAATGAAACTTAAAACAACTCTGAGATTCCATCTCACACCTGTCAGAATGGCTAAGATCAAAAACTCAAATGACAGCACGTGCTGGCAAAGATATGGAGAAAAAGAACACTCCCCCATTGCTGATGGGACTGCAAACTTGTGCAACCACTTTGGAAATCAATCTGGAGATATCTTTGAAAATTGGGAATAATTTTACCTCAAGACCCAACCATACCCCTCTTGGGCATATATCTAAAAGATTCAAAATGAAACCACAAGGACATTGCCTCAACAATGTTCATAGCAGGTTTATTTCTAATAGCCAGAAACTAGAAGCAACCCAGATGTCCTTCAACTGAAGAATGGATTTAAAAAACTGGTACATTTACACAATGGAATACTACACAGCTATCAGAAATGAGGAAATCATGCAATTCAAAACCAAATGGATGGAGCTGGAAAAGCTCATCCTAAGCGAGCTGATGCAGTCCCAAAAAGATAAACACGGTATGTATTCCCTTATAAATGGATATTAACCATACACCACAGGATAACTATCCTACAACCCACACACCCAAATAGATAGGAACCTAGCATATCTATCCTAGGAAAAATTCTACCCACCAGTGAATCATGGAATCTGCTGCAGGTTAGTGGAACACCGTACCCTAGATGGTGTGCCAAATCAAGTCCCAGTACAAGTGGAAGCTCTTGGCCCTCACCTGATAGAAGATCTGAGGGAGTATGATATGTGAGGGCCCACCTCACCTGAGGAGAAGCAGAGTACCAAGTAGAGAAATAAAGAGGGAGGGAGAGAGGGAAGGAGGAGGGAACTAAGAGAGAGGAAGGGAGGAGCCAGGAGGGGAGGAGGGAGTAAACTATGTT
Organism: Lophiomys imhausi; assembly: GCA_907164525.1. Taxonomy (NCBI): domain Eukaryota; kingdom Metazoa; phylum Chordata; class Mammalia; order Rodentia; family Muridae; genus Lophiomys; species Lophiomys imhausi. The sequence goes on from CAJQZJ010034182.1 coordinate 3,943,479, forward strand.
CTGGAAGTAACTCAGGAAAACAAAATAATACTTTTTTAAGAAAAGAGTTAATAAGCTTAAAAATTATAATAAAAATACAATATAAAATTTTCAAACTATAATTTACCAAAGGTATACTTGCCTTACTGGCATGAAAGGAAAATGGCCTTAATTTCAGATTAGAATGTTAGACTGCAGGTGGCCACATAGATTACACAAATTTGATAGCAGTTTAATAGGTTTTGTTTTGTTTTGTTTTGTTTTTGTTTTTGTCAGCTCCTTACAGCACCCCCTATTCTACTCCAAGTAGAAGATGAACATCAAAAAATCTCCAGTGGGAGATGGTTGAATTAGTGGCAAGTCTATCTCTTGGCAAGAAAAACCCCTTGCTTCAACTGTAGACAGAATGCTGTCCAAAAAGGGCAAAACTTGGAAGCAGGTAAGTCAACAGCCTAGCTCTGCCAAGACAGGGTAGGCAAGTCCTTCATAATTCCTGCTTTACAATCAATGTCTGTCAGAGAAATGGGGCCCAACGGTTGAAGATTGATGCTGTAATGTATGGAGAGAAAATGGGAACCGTCCAGGCAGCTACTGGTATGTCATTTCTTAGTTTCAGAAGCTGTGGGCCCTGCACTTCCTATATAATCAGATATATTTAACCCTCTCAGGTCTCTGAAGTGGTTGAAGAATAGATAGCTAGAGTCTCATAGTTAAATTTTGAGTTGTTTAGGAATCAAGAGGGTGTTCTGGATCTAAGAAGATGTTTTTAAAATTTTGATGCAAGTTAGGATGAAAATTGGGTTGAATATAGAACTTTAAACTTATGGAGATGGTTAGATAGTAGAAGGTTAAAGTCAAGTGCCAAATACATATGGACTGGATATTGGGAATGTATACTAAGCCACACAACTCTCATAATTGTGGCATATTTATTTCTGATGTTTTGTATTGTATTTATTGTTATAAGAGAAAGAACCATTTGTTGGACTAAAAGCGGGAGCTGCTGGGGGGAAAAAGATATACCTTAAACTTAAAAAAGGGGGAGAAGGGGATGAGGGGTTGAGGAGGAAGAGAGTGGGAAAGTGGGACTGGAGGGGGGAGTAGGGAGGGGATTGTGATTGAGATGTAATTTGAAGAAATAAAAAATAAATAAAAAAAACTTCTAGAATAACACACACATACACATATAACAAATACAATAAACTACAAAGTTTTGCTATGTTTCCCTATATTTTTTCTAGTTATTTCACATCCTCCTTCAAAACAATATTTTTTCCTAATAAATCATACAAATTTATGCAAAAAACCCATTAATCTGTTGTTTTTGCAATTCTATGCATTATTTTCTGTACTTGCAATAGCAAGTTACACTAGATCTATTTGAAGGTCTCAGACCCTATTCAACAACTAATTCCAAATACTTCAGCTCTGATTACATAACCTGCATAAGCAAGAGGCAAATTATTTATGAAATATTGTGCATTTTTCTACATATGAAAGACACTTAATATTTAGAAAAGTTATAAAACATATTTAACCTTAACTTTACTATAAATTTGTCATAACTATTTAATATCTGTGTTTTAAATTGCTCAGTTTTATTTCTATTATTTCCTTACATATTTAATTTCTAACAATACTTAAATGACTTAGATGTTAATAATGATGTAACAGAATCTGCAGTGTATCATTGGAATATTCTGTTTCAAATAATACTTGTAAAGCTTAGCACAGTTTGGAGCTTTGAAAATTGTGTAGAGAGTAGTCCTTTCACCCTGAAATTCTAATAACACTTCCCTAGTACCTTCATTAGCCTAACAGGAAAGAAGATAAAATCTAAATTGTTCATAGGTTAAAGAACAATTTATTACATAGTGTATTAGAAAATACACAAACTTTTTGATATTAAGCTTTAACATTAATTTATTAAGCTGTCTTTACATATTTATGTGAGTCTTCAAACAATGAACTTATTAAATAAAAAGGTATAGAAGATAAAATACTGAAACTAAAAGCAGCTATCACTAAAAGCTCACATGAGAGATGTGAACTAAATATAATAATATGTTCTTTGGGAATCTAGGGAATTTGTAAATTTTTAGGAATGTCCATCATGAAAACATAGAGAGGACATATATTTTTAATTAGATGATATATATGTATATATATATTTTTTCAATGTTGAGCAATAAAGGCAACATTTTACAGACATATGATTAAATTGCCTTTGGAATATATATCAGGTACACTCATCCTGAGGAAAAACATGTAAATAAACCCTACCCAAGTAGAGATGGAAAGCCAAATCGTAATATAAAATTTAATTAAATGCATTTAATTACTATAATATTTCAATAAAGAAAATTCCATGGTATAGAAGTAATACAATAAATTTTACTAAAATTGAATGAAGTAATAATACCAGTTGTTCACATTTTTTGCTGTAAAGAATCCTTATTTGGATATAGTAGTGTTTACCTGTAATCCCCACATTCAGGAAGCTGAAGCAAGAGTATCCTCTTGATACTAGGGAAGCCTGGGCAACATGTGAGTTCAACAACAGCTTGGGATTCAGTATAAGACCTGTCAAAAAACAACAACAACAACAACAACTACCACAGGATAGAGCCCACCTCTGAAACTATTAATGATACTCTGATATGCTTGCAGATGTGAGTCTAGTTAACTGTCCTCTGAGAGGCTCCACCCAGCAGAGGATCAACATGGATACTGAAACCCACAGCCAAACATTAGATGGGGATCTAGGAATCTTGTGAAAGAGTGGGGGAAGGACTAAGGAACCCGGAGGTGATAAGAACTCCACAAGAAGACCAACAGACTCAACTAACCTAGGCCTACTGGAGTTCACAGAGACTGAATCACCAACTTAGGAGCATGTCTGGACTGAACCTAGGCCCTCCACATTTAAGGAGCTGATGGGAAGCTTGATCATCATGATGGTCCCTTAGAATTGGAGCAGGGGCTGCCCTTGACATGGACTCTGTTACCTATTCTTGGATAACTTTCCCCTGGCTTGGTTGCCTTGTCTGGCCTCAATGGAAGAGGATGCTCTAGTCCTAATGCTACATGAAGTGTTGGGATGGAATGGGGGGGCTCCCTTCTCTGATAATAAGGGGAAGGGGGATGGTGGAAGAGGGTGGGAGGGTGGGACTGGGAAGAGAGGAGGAACAGAGCTACTCTTGGGATGTAAAGTGAATAAATAAATTAAAGAAAAAAAAACAAGCAAAAAAAACCAAATTAAATTGTTCAAGCAGTTATTAACAATTATTAGATTAATGTTAGCTTCATTTTTTAAAGTTGCTATATCTTCACATAAATGACCAAAATGAAATATTTTATAAATATCTCATTCATGGTTCTAGACACTATACTTCTACTCATGATATTTAAAGGCCATGTCAAAACTGAAGTGAAATAATAAAATCAGGAAATTGAATGTGTAGGTCCCAGCCCATAAACAACCCCTTTTGATTCAGGCAGAAACCATCAGAATTTGAAGAGGTTTGTACAGGTGGCAGCACTGTCTTTCCTTTGTTCCTCATCATTCCTGACACGTCCACCTCCTTACAGGTTTGCTGTAAGTAAAAGGTTTTTGTTTGGTTGGTTGGTTGGTTTTTGGTAGAAACTGAACTGTGTATAAGTCATTCATAGAATGTGCATACCAGAGTATAATACTAAATACTCTATTTTGGTATACTGATTATAGAAACCACGGAAGGGGCCCAGCCTCAATTTTCTCACTACCTTCAGGCCTATTTCTCTTGAATATAAGTGACAAGTTAGATGATGTCACTGACAAACTGAGAAAAGAACACCATAGATGTAAGACACCCACTAAGCCCCATCATTTGATGAAGCCCACTGCAGGCTTCCACATGACTATAGGAAGTTTAAATGATGACAAATCACCCAGGCAATGTTTTGAAAGTTTCTGGGGAAAGTGGTGATCCAGGTCTATGTTATAGGTGTTGCTTGGCAGTGTGACATCTGTTCTTTTCCAAGGGCATTGCTTTTATGGATGCTGTAACTCTGCTATTCTCCCTAACTTGATCAGTTGCACCACGGCTATGTAACCAATTACACATCAGATAGCACAGAAATATTTTATTAATCTCCTCCTGGTAAGTACAAAAGACAGAAACCCCCCCCTAAAGACTCCTGCTTGTCTTGTCTGCAGAGATCAGAAACAAATAGTTCCTTGTTGTGTTATTCTTGCCTGTGCAAAGAGAGTTTGTATAAGAAATCCCCTGGTGTAAACAGTATTGAAAGATTGTTCTAAAGGATTAAAGCACCGCAAATGATCTGGGGACCTGAGTTTTATTGCAGACTTCCTTGACATAAAAGGACTTGGATTTCCATACCCCAAAAGAAACACAAATAAACAAATAAAAACTAAGACAGTCACAGAATCAGGATTGATTTCAATATTCTAGACAAAATAGGAATGACTCCATATATGCAGGACAGATGAATATATGAATATATAAGACAAGGACTCATATACACATGTGTACAACAACTCAGGTTAAATTGAAGAAAATATTCTTATGCATTTATGAACTCTCACATTATATCAAATCAGGTATATGGAACTGATATGAATAGATAAAGCCAAAGGAAAGAGGAGTCAGAATATAGCTATGATAATATGCTAAGACTGAGATTTCAAAACTTCCAGTCTACCATTTTATATTGCCTATGGCAACAGGTTTTTTTTTTCTCTTCCTGCTGTGTCAGAAAGTTTCTCAATGTCAGTATTTATTCCCTGAAAAGCAAGCTTGGTCTGGGTGTCATAATAATAATCTCTTTGGATCACTTAATCATTAACAGCTTAATCCAGCAAAGTACAGCTTTCATCTCCAGGCCAAGGTCGCTAAAGAAGACAAATATCTGAGTCTCAGGCTAGAGCCCACTGGACAGACTTCTAATGCCCTGACAATATTGTAAAGATTATAGATAAATCTAAAGATAATACACAAATCACTGGCCCAAATGGCACCTTCTGCCCATCTGCTCTGCCCTCTGGAATAGAGAGATGCCAGAATGCATTCCAATTACAGTGGTGAAGGCTGTCCTATTATAAGATGAGACACTCAGCTAGCATTTTAAACTATTGTATCATGGAAAAGTAAGATAGAAGAGGGCTCCTTGAATAACCTAAAACTTGGATTTCCTGAACTCACTGAACACGTGTTGCAAACTAACTTAATGCTACTCAACCCAAACTTGCAAACATTTTAAGAAGAAAATTACTAGCTGCTACATGCTGGTGAGCTTGTGGAGGAAGGAGATAATGGAGGAATGGACTCCTCCATTGCTGGTGGGAGTGCAAACTTGTACAACCACTATGGAAATCAGTCTGGAGATATATTAGAAAACAAGAAATAACTCTACCTCAAGACCCAGCCATACCACTTCTGGATATACATCCAAATGATACCTCAACAAATCACAAGGAAGTTTCCTCATCTATGTTCATAGCAGCCTTATTTTTAATAGCTAGAAATTGGAAACAACCCAGATGTCCCTCTACCAAGGGATCGATAAAAAAGTCTGTGGTACATCTACACCATGGAATACTACTCAGCCATCAGAAACACTCCAGAGGCATGAGTTGGAAGGGATAGGGGGTAGAGGGTGGGAGGGCAGAACTAGGAGGGGTGTAAAAAGGGTACTATGATGGAGATGTAACATGAAGTAATAAATAAACATAAAAAAATCAAAATAAAAACTGAAAAAAATTACTAGCTGCTAATAATCCTTGGAAACCTTTAAAGGAAAGCAATGCTTCCATCACATGCCATCAAACATCGTGTCCTAAAATGGTTTCAATTTCAAAATGTCACACAAACCTGACTGTGTTTCCTGTGGATTAAAGACAAAGCAGAAAACTGTAGTTTCAAACATGAGCGATTCTTCCATCCCAGTGAAGCTGAGATTCTATAATGTAATAATTGTCATTAAGATCAGTCTCTACTAGCCGGGCGGTGGTGGCTCACGCCTTTAATCCCAGCACTTGGGAGGCAGAGGCAGGCGGATCTTTGTGAGTTCGAGGCCAGCCTGGTCTACAAAGCGAAGTCCAGGACAGCAAGAGATATTCAGAGAAACCCTGTCTCGAAAAACCAAAAAAAAAAAAAAAAAAAAAAAAAAGATCAGGCTCTACTGACTTTCCAATGTCTACTCTAAGCTGATTTGCTATGTAGTAAGTCCCCAAAGAGAGTTTTTGGGGGATGCTGGATCTGTGGCCTAAGCATTATGTATGATTGCTGGGTATTTCCAGCTTGATTCCACCCTTTCTCACATACTTTCTTCACCACGAAGGATAATTTCTTCCTCATTTTCCCCCATAACTGCACTGAAAATCGGAGGAGATACTTTTCCCATGTGTCTTTCAGATTTCCTTAACTGGACTTTCAAAAACTGCTAGCTCTTGCCTTCACGAAGACTGTGCAGGCTGCCCTCAGAATGCCCGGATATATATTCAGATTTCATTATGCCTCTCTTGTGCCTTTTGTCATTTCATAAAAACTAGTATCAGTAAAAAGTCACAAAATATTAAGAAGAGTACGTTAAAAAAAATTCCTGTGCTACAGTTAAAAGAGGATCTTGACGGATGAGTTTTGATTCTAGAAAGGTCTGTTCTTCATTTAGTTCCAAAACCTATAGGAAGAGTGTCATTATTTTTTATTAGCTATCTTAGTGCCCTTTTGCATTTGTGCTTGTTTTTAAATCTTCTCACGTGTCTTATATTAGGGGCTTGATGGCACATTGCAAAGAAAGCAATTTCATTACAGTGAGGCTATGCTGACCATGCTTCCTCTAGCTGTAAATCAAAGACCGAGTGGGAACTCGGAGTGTACCAGATCCCTCTGACCAATGAGCCAGGAGCACACAGGGCAGCACTGTCAGTTGAGATATCCTGACTTGGTTTTCTTCTCTGTGTCTGCATAATTATCATGACCTTTTCCTTTCTGGTGCTGTCTCACATGTTATTGCACAATTAAGAGAAATGGAGGGAAAAGGTGTAAGAGGCAACTTCAGTACATCCCTGTCGCTACTGCTTTAGGGGAACTTTTTTTTTTTTCTGCGTCTGATGCTGCTGTGAGTTTCCACAGTCACATGGCTGGGTCTGGCCTCTTTCTTGTCCTCCAATATTAATTAGTTGGCACTTTGTGCTTAATGTTTGCTGCCTAGAACCCTGGGAGTTAATCACATCACAGGCGATTCTCTACTAGCTTAGAGACTGTATATTACAACATTAATTGTGCAATTTAATCTAAGGTTGGATGGTACATGAGCCATCCAACCTCTTCCAGGAACCAGGACATAAATCTGAACTGGAGAAAGACTTTAGACACACAGAGGGCAATGAAAATTTCACCTATTGCAACTTTTTTATCAAACATCTCTGAGTGTACTGAGCCAGATATGGCTAACAGGGAAGAGTTGCTGAGCACTTGACTATGGGAAGTAACTGAATATTTTGTTTACTGAAAGAGTATAGGACTGGTATAATCTACAGTTAGGCATTAGTATTATATACTGAAGCATCAGAAGTCCAAGATACAGGTTTGCCATATCCCTAAAAATCGTAAATGTATATTGCTACTGAAGACTCTTGAATCTAAAAGGGACAGAGAGAGAGAGAGAGAGAGAGAGAGAGAGAGAGAGAGAGAGAGAGA
>CAJQZJ010034182.1:3951170-3968013 GCA_907164525.1 Lophiomys imhausi
AGAGAGAGAGAGAGAGAGAGAGAGAGAGAGAGAGAGAGAGAGAGAGAGACTTTGCATCTAAGTTAAATTTGCCTAAGTGGTGGATTTCTAAATTCAAACTACTTTATGGTGATATACAAGAAGTTTAAGGCTGTAAAATCTTCTGTGACCCTGCGACTCTACTTAATCAAGGGCACTCTTTCACAACTCTTCCGTTTAGTAAAATGGATCCACTGCATTGTACCTAATCTATTTTATATCTATTTTAATGAAAGCAGCACTCAGAAATGTAATATGTAACCACTTAAATGTATTTTTATGTTCTAAGCTTATGAGAAAATACTTCTGTGTAAAGGAGATATTTCCTTAGTCTACTACTATATTTTGAAAAAAAGATAAAGAAGCTATTTGCATAACTGATTGTAATAGACTATTTACAGAGGAAAACATCGAGATGGGGAGGAGTTTGTGATGTAGCTTCAGCACTACGAGTGAAAAAAAGATGATTGGATTGGTGGTATGTAAGAGAAATGCCGAATGGACAGGAAATTACTGCATGAGTTTATCTGCCACCTGTCCTTCAGCAGATGGAAAATGCTTGCAAAGTGTCCTCAGCCGATGCTCATCTGCTGACCATGACACTGTCTGTATTCCCTTTTCTAGTGGAATTTGGGGATCTGGGGCTTGGGAAATGATAAGGTTACATAAAACTAAAATTCCTCATTTGGTCATTAATAGGACTGTTAATGGTACAGAACACCCTAGAGATAAGCCCAAGACCACCTATGCTTGCCAAAATGCAGAGAGGTAGAGAATAAATTTATAAACAAGTGCGTGTTTCAGGCCAACTCAACTTGGACCATGAGAAGTATACTTCAATTCATTTATAACATTCCAGAAAACACAGACAGTTTTATAGATGATTTTAACTTTGTTCAAGGATTTTCCATATATTCGAGACATAATATTTTCAATTTCTGGCCAGTTTGAAAGTAGTTTGACAAAATAGCACCATTATTATGACAAATATTTGCCAAGAGCCAACAACCCATAAACCCCATGAAAATTTAGTCTTAAATCAATATGAAAATAAACAATGATTTCTAATTCTAGAAACACTATCACCAAAAGTAAAAATTTAATAACAAAAGTTAAAATAGGCAAGCAGGAATAGGATCATTTTATAAGTGCAACAGCTGCAGACACATAAATAATAAAAACATAAACAAGAATCAGGTCAATAAAAATGAGCAAAGGATAGAATTGACATATAATGCAGAAAATGCAACTTAAATCCAAAAAAAGGAAGAAAAAGAACTATCTGAAGAGATGATATAAAAGAACTTTTCAGACTGAATAAAAGCTCTAAATCAGAAGTAAAAGGTACTCAGTGAACTTAATACAAGGTAAATTAAAACATGCCACATATATACAATTCAATACAGGAAAATTGAATGTATTTTTATTTGTGAGATTATAAGAAAACAGTAGTTATGAAAAAAGAGCTAGAAATACAAAATGAATGTTGGATTGTTATCTGCTACACATGAAGCAAAGAAAGAATAAAATATTTTCAAGTTTAAAATATTCTTTGGTTAAAAATGTCATGGCATTATCTAACATATTATGTGCCATTTGAAAAACATAAAATATTTTAAAAAGAAAATGCTTTTCATGCTGAATTTTATTGTTTTTAATTTACAATGATATTACACCAGAATACAACCATTGATATTTCTCTAGTATTCTGTAACTTTGCCAAACTTGACTATCAACTTTGGGTTTTTCATCTTAGGATTTTATAGATTTTCTATTAAAAAAATTATGTGCTATGTGAATGAAGCCAACTTTACTGTATCACCCTTCTGTGTGACTTTTCTTATAGGAAACATGGGCTGACACTGATTTGCTCTGGATAGGACACCAGTGAGAGGCAAAGAAATAATTCCACCCAAGTGTGGCCTTATGAACCAATGAGGTCTTTGCAATTACTACAGGCACATGAGTAAGGGGTTACTTATGAATCCACAGGTCACTTAAAGGCATCCTCTACAAAAAAAAAAAGGCTATCCCAGCAAGGGAGATCACTCATGAAATTGCATCTCTGGAGCTCCCTGCCAAGCTTCCAAGCCACTCCTTTTAAAGTCTTCTCTGATGCAGCAATTGCTTATTGCTTACATCATCTCCAAAAGGAGCCAAGTGAGTCTTCTAATATAGTTATTTACTTCTTGAGTCCTAGGATCCTCTTCCCTCTCATCTCCAAGAAGGAAGTTTTCAATTAAGAGGAACTATCCACATAAAGCACCTTATTGTGTTGTCTGAAACAGTCAGTAAAAGGCCAACGGATTAGGGAGGATAAGCCTCTGTCTTGCTGCTGCTCATAGGGTTACCATTTACTGTAGTGTGGGATAGCTATATTTCTGATATTGTTGTAGTTTCTGAATGCCTCTTGTTTTCTAAAGGACCATTTTAGAATGAGTATTGAATTTGCAACATGGGTCCTCTAAATCTATTAAGATAATCACATGCTTTTTCATTCTAATCCATTCACAGATTAAAGTAAGTTTATTGATTTCCAAAATTGGAAATATTCTTATATTCTTGAAAAAAAAGTACCAATTGGTAATGATACATTTCACAAGTTACTGGATTCTATAAGTTCATATTTTCTCAAAAAATTCTCCCAGCCTGTATTTATGCAGGCTAATAACCAGTAATTTTCCTATAATATTTTCAGCTTGATATTTTATTAATGCTGCATTGACAAATGAAGGGTTTGTATCAGACTCACATTTTTCTCCCACACACTGAAACTATAGGCCAAGTATACCTTTGTAAGAACATCTTAACTAAAATACTTTCTAACTCATAGATTATTCTTCAAATTATTATCTTCAAATGTACTATGCAATTTGTATTTCCATTCTATTCACTTCATTTGCATAGAGTTGTTATTCTTGGAATGACCATGGAACATGATGCCCTCATTTTTTTTCTAACATTCAGAGCCTGTACTTTTCTGCCTAGTTTATTAGAATTGCTTTGTGTCCTAAAAACTAGGTTTTCAAACTGATTTGCTACTTTTATTATGTGAATTCAATGGATACCTGCTCTGACCACTTTTTTTCTTCATATTTGGCACATTTATTTGTCTTTCTTTCTCTGCTTTTCTACAGTATATACTACTCATTGATTTTGTATATATTCTTTTATAATACATAGTTTATGATTTATAAACTTTGCAAGAATGGTTACTATCAATTTATCTTTGAGTGCTTCTTTAGAAAAATACATCATCTTTTTCAATGCTGCTTTTAAGTTCTCTTGACTACAAATAGACTGTTCTTAAATTTGTCTTCAAGAAACTACTTAGTAGGAGAGTGGGAGTCATGAAGCAGGCATATATTAATATACTGACAGTCTTTTTGCTGGTCTTCCTTGAGCTTTGTCTTCATGCAGGATTTTTAATGAGGTGTTGAGTTTTCTCTATACTAGCTAGGTTAACAACTCACCAGACCCCAGCAAGACTCCCTCTTTTACATCCTTTTGCCATCCCCAACCTTAGAGCAATTTCCACCCTTCTGATAAGATTTCTTCAAACTGAGCATAAGAAATCAGACCACAGTCTAGTATTTTACCTTATTCAAGTATAACTCCTTATTCTCCAGAGCCAAGACCCACAAGTTCAAGTTGCCTCAGCTATCCTAGACTCTTAGATCAGCCATGTTAGCTCATCACAGACATAACATTCTGCAAGGACTTTAGAGTTTTCTCTGAGACTGAAAATTGTTCTCATACCAAAAATTAGTGTGATTAGAGATCTTTTCTCATGAGCTTTCTTTTTCAACAAATACATCTAATACATGCCAAGACTGTATTCTGTTTATTATAATACTGAGAAAATGGCATTGTTATTAAAAATGGAAATGGGCTGCTATGAACATAGTTAAGGAAATGTCCTGTGATTTGGTGATACATATTTGGGGAATATGCCCATGAGTGGTATATGCTCAGGGAAGGTCTAATATCATTGCTTCTGATAGGTTGAATTTAATGCTGAGATCCGGTTACTGCCCCTTCTGAGGCATTCTCTTGATTGGTTAATAAAAATCACTTATGGCCAATTAGCTGGGCAGAAAGAGTATAGGAAGGCGGGACTTCCTGAGATTAGACAGGAACCCTGAGCACACACAGAGATTCCTTCTCTTTCTGCAGGGACACAGAAGGAGATAGACGTCTTGAGTATGCTGGAAGGTAATTGCAGGCACATGGCCATTTGGGATTAGGTGATCCGGGTTAACTTAGATAGCTAATTGAGAGTCTGCCCAGCTAAGGGCTAAGCATTAAAACATTAAAAGGACTTGGTCTATTTAATTATTGGGTAAAAGACTGTGGCAGCTTCTAGGCCTTCAGTCCAAGCAGTCCTGGGCTGTTAGACTTCCAGACTCCCCTCGAACCCAGGCAAAGCTCCCGCCAAGGTGCTGGTAATTCTATTGGCCTAATATAACAACTTATATTAATTAACAGTGTTTAGGTTATAGATGGGGTAGGGCACCCTTGGTCCTGGGGCTCTTTCCCCAGGATAAATCAATCAACCAGTTAAGCACAAGGGCCAGGCCGGCAGCTGCTCTGCCAAGCTGCTGGCAACTTTGTTGGCCTAATCTTACAGTTTATACTTACTAATAACTACAATAATTAATTAAATTGCAGTTTCAGGTATAGCTGGGTGTTAAGGTAGAATTATTTCCAATTTTCTTAGAAAGTACCAGATTGATTTCCAAAAACCAAAGAACATGCAAGGACCAGTCCTAGGCAACTATACATAGGATGCAGAAGAACTGCCTGATACTCAAGTGGATCCCCTAACAATTGGAACTGGACTATTGTCTTGCCTTAGTGGAAGGGGAGGCACTTAGTCCTGATGTGATTTGATATACCAGGTTGGGGGGGTGTTAATCATGGGGGAAGTGTGTGGGAGGGTGTGACTGGGAGGAGGGAAGGGAATGGCTATTGGAATGTAAAACAGACAAATTATTTTTTTAATGGGAATGGGCTACTCCTGAGTCTTACAATATACCTGGAAGTAAAAGTCTCCAGTGTATACTTGCCATAGCTATTTGCAACTGTCAGCTTAACACATAGAATCATCTGGGTAGTATACAACTTCATCCCAATTCCCTTGGTCACACTGACCTGTTATCATGTCATCAAGTCATTTACTTCATTGCTTATTGATATTGTAAAGTCCAACACACTGTGTGTGGTACCATTTCCAGGTAGGTAGCCCTAGCTGCATAAGAAAGAGAAGAAATAGAAACCAGAGAGATGAGGAGAACAAGTCAGAAAGCAACATTCTTCTATGTGTTTCTGCTGAAAGCTTCTGCCTTGCATTCTTACCTTGGCTTCCCTTGATGGTGGACAGAAAACTGTATCAATACATAAAACCTTTCCTACCCAAGTTGCAACTTTAAAACAAACTATAGCAATACCCTTTAAAGATATGCCATCTTAAGGTAATTCATTTTCCTTCTGTATGCATTGTTTTTCTATATTAAGTGAAAAAAGTGAGCAAAACCATCTGTTCTTTCCAGTGTAGTCTTCACAGCTCACATGGTGAAGTCTCTGAGGAACATTTGTGGCTCTGAGCACCATGCCAGACCTCTGTCAGCTTGAAAAGTGATGTCACTGTCATCAGTCATGACAAGCATGTGAAAATCTGAAATTGCACATTCTCAGATATCTCTAGCAAGTGCTGTAAGAAACACATATTTCCGTGTTTCAAAATGATAGTAATAAGCCCAGAATGATAGCATTTGGGGGATATGTGATAAAAGCTTAGATGTGTGACGTCTGAAGTTGCCATTGCAAGTGCCAGATTGTCATTGTCAGTACACTTCTTAAGAACTTTTTTCCTGTAAGTGGTTGCGGAAAGTGGCAATATGATCTATGTAAAATAAATTAATATATATTTGGTTATAAGTACTGATCTCTTACCAAATACTAAAGTAAGCAGCACATTTTCCTTAGTTATGTGGTTTGCATTCTTTTGGATAAGGACGTGTATACTGAAACAATAAAAATTAGAACAAAATGTAAGTATATTATTATTTTGAAAACTTAATAAATGAAACAATGAACAAAGAATAATGACATTTTCATGAGGAAACATTAATATAAATATTTTTGAAATGTGATGATTTCAATATCGTGTATGCCAATGTGATAATTAGACAATTCATTTCTGCATAGACACTAGATACCCACTCTTGGCCAAAGCCCTCTTTTAAAGCAGTGAGCAAGATTTTGTTCTTAGAAATACCTTATAAGGTGTTCAGTCATTGTGTAGACATGACAAGTGAGCCCAAGGATGTTCCTTTGTCATTGGATGATCTTATTTTATGGGACCATCATTGTGTGCACAGGCCATGGCTGTATTTTTGAAATATGCTTCTCTCTCAATTTTGTCTTAACCATATTTATGTGATTAAGCATCTAGATTTCACTGTTAAGATTTTTAGAACATCTTCATTATAAGAGTAAATCTCAACATGGAATTGCCTTAAACACTCCAGGAGCCTAACAACGGCTCCTATAGCTCACATTTGTTCTGATCTTTGGCTCAAGGATCCTGTTAATGGGGAAAGTGGTAAAACTCTTCAGGAACAAATATAGATATGAGATAGGATGAAAACTGAAACTCTTCAGTCACACTTTTTCCCATCTTAAGGCCTAGAAGAAATTCAACTTTGTCATCTGTAGATATAACCATGATTCAGGGCACAAATGCATTTATGTAAAATGGCGTCTTGCCAAGTAGTAGAATGGTTTGAAATACAACAAAATTCACCACACATTTTACTTTACCTGGAAATCAAAGCAAATGTTCTTAGCTTCAGGCAATCTCTATAAGGTACATGCACTTTTCTACAGAGTAAACTTCTATACAGTAATATAGCACAACATTCTAACCTCTGCTTTAATGAAATTAATTTGGAGAATGTTGTCCTGCAACAACAGAGTTAGATTTAATGATTGTCGTGGAGTTCACATGTTCACATCTCCATATATATATATATATATATGTGTGTGTGTGTGTGTGTGTTTGATATATTTGAATTATGTGAAAGTACAGCTTTTAAATTAAAGTGGTTTTACTTTTAATGGCTGTCAAAATTATATACTCTGCAGGTTAGCTATAAATGTTAGTGGCCTTTGGGATATGCTAAGCTTTTGAAAATATTTGGAGTACCTTGTAGATCTGATTCCATCCTCAGGAAACTGCTCTCTTTGGAAAATTTCTTATGGAGTACCCACTTCAATTTCTATCCCTTATACCCATTATAAAGAGTAAAAGTTATGAGTACATAGAAGCTGAGTTTAAGGTTTCACATAGATGTGTGATAAAGCCCAAAACATACATATGTATGAGAGAACATATGTATTCCCACCACTAGAGATGTAGAGACAGGGTACACATAGAGATAAATGCCAGCCTAGTAAATCAATGAGCTTCATATTCTTCAAGCTTTCTCTCTCAAAAAAGAATTTGGAGAGCTATCAAGAAAGATATCCTTTCTCAACTTCTCAATACTCAATCTTTGAGTTCCATTGCCCACACAAAGATGTATGCACATGCAACACACACACACACACACACACACACACACACATACATACACACATTGCATGATCTCACTGATCTGAGTAATCTGAAAATGTCACACTCATAAAAGGAGAGAATTTTATCATGGTTACCAAAAGCAAATGGTAACATACTTAGATAAGATGTTAATCGCAAAGTACAAGACTGACTTAGAGAACAGATTTAAGTGAATCATTACAAAAGATAGTGACTTCTATAAATAATAAAATATTCTATACACCAAAATCATCAAACTAGTTTATTTGGAATGATTTAGTAAAAGTAATTTATATTTAGCTTTCATTGACCATTCTATTATGTAAACATTTGTACCCCAAGGAAACCTGCATATGAATGTCTATAACAGCTCTATTCATAATCACCAAAACTTAGAAGCATTACAAAATGCCATACAATAAAAAACCTTGTGCTGATTGTCTGTCTCAGTTAGCATGTGACAGAATGAGTCTGTGTTTGATTTCAGGACCCTCTGGACCTAGTGGAAACAATCCTTATAGAATGATTATAGTGAGCTATGATATGTATTAAATATTGCAAAGTCGAATCAAATATAAGAATATTAACTGACCCTTATCCATGACTCCTAAGTGGGAAGCTCTAAGAACCGTACTGAGAGTTCTAGAACCACAGTATGGCCAAACTCCATTCACAGACAGAGGAATAAAGTGAAGCACAGAGACAGCTTGACTATAGTTTGGTACTTTGGGATGCTTTGAACCACACAAGCTCTGAACTTTACTGGTGTTCACCTATTTGCTCCAAGATAGGTTGTAGTGTGTTCTCTAGTGAATCAAATACATATGCATCTTGGGGTCTAAATTTATTTAATCTAAGAATACCAGACACAACATTGCATGAGTTGAATTCCCTCCTTTGCTCTCATCCAATTGGGCATAGAACACAAACCACCTAATTGGTATGGAAGGAAATGTATATGTGAGCACATCATATTGGATCTTCAGCTTGGGATGGGTTTGATTGCTTCTTTAAATGACTTTATTGCAGTAATGACCAAACATAAAGGCTGTCATCATTAAATACTATATCCTCCATAATGGAAGTGATGATAACCTTATACTTAGATTGCCCCTTCAATGTGGAATGGCTCCAAGTTTATTTTGTGCTTAAAGTAATGCATCTGATCTGTCACTCAGGTATCAATGCTTCCAGCATGGGAAGTCATTATTGAACTGAGAGTGTATAAACATGCACTGGACATCACCTGTGAGGAAGTTCAAATAAAAGCAAGTTTGTTTCTTTTGTAGAAATATGGTTTACTGGTTAATTACAACAACGTGAATGGATTGAAAGATACCTAGGAGATAAGTAAAGCATACTTTGAAGTGTGCACATGGGGTCATTTCCTAAGAAGCTTGCTGTAGCATCATTATCCACCCTGAATGTGGATTGGACTACCCAATAGGCTTGGTACCTGCATGAAATAATGGCAGATGTACGAGCCAGTCAAGTGTATACTGGCTTCTCTCTTCTTGAATAAGCCTATCTTTGCAACTATTGCTGCTGCCATCACCCACAAGTCACAGGGGACTCAAGCTCCTCAGTGTTTCAACTCAGACACTGATGGCTCTACAGGCAGCTTCTAGATCCTGTCCCTCAGATTGGCACTGTACCATTAGTTTCTTCTTTTCTGAAGCTACTACTAGCTTCCAGTAGACTGAGAAGCTACCTTCATTATTTACCCTGAAAATGAATCTGCTTCTGACAGACTCTTTTGTTCCTTATCATGCAGACAACCATTGTGAGGCTATCTGATCTCTAACTATGTAAGCCAATCCAGTAAATTCTCTTTCCTTAGCTGCATATATATGTATAATGAATACATATTTATAAATCTTTTGTGCAAATAAACATCAGATATTATCTTTAAAATTATTTGTATGTCTGTGTGCTTGCGTAAGTTTATGTGCATTATATGCCTGAAGGTGCCCATGGAGGATACAGGGCATGGGAACACTGGAATTAGAGCTATATGCAGTTGTGAGTCACATGATGTGGGTGCTGGGAATGAAATGTGTAGATCCTCTCTGTAGGAACAGTAAGTATCCTTCACTGATGGCACATTCCTATAGTATCCAGTGTGTGTGTGTGTGTGTGTGTGTGTGTGTGTGTGTGTGTGTGTGTGTTTCTATTTCTCCAGAGAACCCTAATACAGATGGGTTTTTTCCTATCATAAGTAAATTTTTGGTTCATTTTTTTGATTTAAAATGATACAAAAGCTTTCAAATTTAAATAGGATGTAGTTGTCTTCCTAACAATCTCTGGCAGGTATCTGAGCCTTCAATTTAACACAACTAGGTTATGCTTCTATAAAAATTAAATTATAAACATGTATCTTCCCCCTATTATGTACTTTATGCTAATAATTTTCTCTTTGACTGCCCACATTTTTGAAGAAAAATATTCTCAAAAACTCAGTTTCCTTCTTTGTGATTTATCAAACACAAAAGAATGAACCTGGAAAGAACATATTACAAATAGTTCTTAAAATTTTACCCACTCAAATTTCACTCTGGTCTTTACAATTTCAAGATTTGCATTGAAAGAATATTCTTTCTCCTTTACAAATTGTATTGTGAAGTTTTATAATATTTCTGGGGATGTTTCTTGAGGTAATGGCCACCCCTCTCTTAGATAACTCTTAAAAACACTGTTGGGATAGAGCCAGGTTCTCACGACCTTCAAGACAAAGGCACTACCAATTTTTGATCTGAAATTGGACATGGATTCTACTAACACATTCTTTTGTCCTAAAACAAAAGAGAGAGGTGAGATTCAGCTCGGGCCATGTGTGACAACCCTAACTCTGGCCATTGTAAGCTTCCAATCCCCATGGGATTCTGTTATGTACCATTACTTGACTATGGTTGTCTTACGCTCATATTTCCTCACCTAGACATTCATCTCCAGAGAGGATGTTGCCTCTCATCATCCCTACTCTCCTTCACTACTGTGCTATTATTTGGTACAGTAATGGTGGCTATAGAAATGTCATTTAGCTATGCATAGTTGTCCCTGCTATATAGAAATATCAACTCATTCTATACTTCACATACCCAATGATTCTCCAAGAAAATCAGTTTTCATTTTCTTTCTGAGCATGAATCCTACATGAAAATTCCCTAATACGTTACATGTAAAAATAAATGAAAATCCAAATGTTCTGATTCCTTATGACCAGGTTTCATAATTTTTCAGTGAAGAAGTGTTAAATGGACAAATGAGTAATGTATTTGAAAACTCGAATTGAATATTTTATCGTTATTTCTCTAGATCTCTTCCACTCTTTCCTCTTTCTTCTTCCTCATTCTTTTCATCTTTCTTTCTCTTCTTCTACTTCTTTTTACCCCCTTCTCATTTCTTCATTCACTCTCTGCAGCTCTTTTTCATGCCCTACAATATCTTTCCAGGCAGGATGATTTATTGTAAATTAAGTAATGCAGGCTGTCCATGCTTTAGAATCTTTCAGAATCTGCATCAAAACAGCCACCAAACACTATGTCAGGCATAGTTCCAGCATCACAGAGTCTAGACTTTTTGATCCTTCATTATTTACCCTGGTTATCAACTTCAGACTCTAAAGTGCACTTGACTTCTCCATTATAAATCATGAAATGGAATAATATCAGCCTGAGAGGCTACAACAATTCAGACCAGTCCCTATGGAGGAGTATAAACCAATAAGACTCATTATCTCTTTGGGGAATCAAAAAAGACACTTTAACACGGGAGGCTGCTGACAATGTCACGACAAAGCAATTTCTACCTGAATCTGAGGGCAGCATTCTCATGGAATGGAACTTGAGGTTTACATCATTTACATGCAGGTCAACCATCAGATTGATTTTAAGTCTCTATTTTGTTGCTTTTCATGAAAAAAAAATCCAATTTAAGGGAATTGGTTCCTATAGACAAACTATTCAGAACATAAATATGTACTCTTCAGCCTTAACAGAGCATGTCTTTGTACCATGTGACTCCGACCTTGGGAACACACAGATTGGAGCCATCACAGAAAGGGTCACTGAAAGGAAAATGCTAGAAACAAGTTACAACAGAGATAGTTAGGGGCTATAAAGTGACATTACACTCTTTACAGTTAGTTCATTCTCAGGGTTAAAATAGTATAACTTTTAGCAACTAGTCAGTTATTCATTCTTGAATGTGAACTAGGTTTACAAATTCACACAGAGTTGCCAACAGATGTTAGCAAGCTCTAGCATGGGGTTGAAGAAATACTGAGCTTACTCTGACACGGTCATTCTCAATATTTTAACAACTTTTCAGAATCCCAGGAGATACTTATTTTTGTTTCTAGAATGTTGGTCTACATGTTCAGAATTGCAGATTTATATGAGGTCCTATCAGCATATTTGTTCTTCTATATAAAATATCCATGCTTTTAGTTATTGTTTAAAATTATTCCATTTATTCATGTAATGAAAATCTACTTGGGTTGGAAATGAGTCTGACATTTTATTGGTATAAAGTAGAATAGGAATCAAATATGAAACAGAAAAAGACCCTGGGCTACAACAAGTAACTAACTATAGATAGCCAAATAATAATGATGTAGTCAATATTACCATCTACATTTGACAAAGTGAGGTGTGTTCTACAGCAGACAGGCACTGAAAGTCTGTGTTTATGAGGAGACTTGAGGAATCAGTAAGATAAAACTGCTTATGACAATGTTTTTCTGAAGTTCTGATACTGAGTCTTCCTTCCTTCCAGAAACTATTGCACTTATAGCACTTTCTGATCCAGTAGGATATGAGAAAAGTCTGGGAGTTATTTTATCATTCCAATATTAAACCTATTCAATCAATGACACAACTGCAAAAGTCATAGTAAGGGAAGAAATAGAGACTACCAAATTTGCCTCCAACTCTTATTAGAATAATGGATTGCTGATATATAATAGATGGATAATAAATAGGTGTATAAATAGATGATAGCTGAATAGACCTGCAGACAAACAGAGAGATAAATTATAGATAAATAGATAGATAGATAGTGTGTAGATGATAAGTATATGACATATTATAGAAAATACATATAGAAAGATGACATAGATGGATAGATGATTAATATATATGCATATATGTGCATGCAGACATCTTCTTAGACCTAGTACAATCTTTTAATTCCTAAATAACTTAAAATTTAACTGTGAGACTATAACTATTTAGTCTTCAACCATATCAGAGACCTGAAAAGGATAAACATATCTGATTATACAGGAAATGCAGAGCCATCAGCTTCCAAAAGTAAGAAATGACAGACAACTGATTGCCTAGATAGTCCTTAATTTCTATCCATACATTAGAGCATCTATCTTCAGCTTCTTGACCCAGTATCTCTGACAGACATTAGTTATAAAGCAGGAATTATGAAGAACTTGCTTACCCTGTCTACGGAGAGCTAGGCTGTGGAGTTACCTGTTTCTAAGTTTTGTCCTTTTTGACAGCATGCTGTCTACAGATTTTTTTTTCTTACCAACTTACAAGCTTGCCACTAATGCAACCATCTGCATCTGCAAATAGAGATTCTTCAATGCTCATCCTCTACTTGGAGTAGAATAGGAGGTACTGTTAGGAGCTGACATGTCTCAATATCAAAAAATCTTAAGTTAAGAAAACATCTTTGAATGCTATGTTCTACATATCTTTTGAGGTTTTTGAAGACCACCTATCTATCACTGTATATTTGGATAAACAATGTTACTTGTCTCTTAGCAACTTGATTTCCAGTTAACTTAGAAAACACCTGTGATAAATTATGCTAGTACCTAACAAAATGACATGTTTGAATGGCTATTAGTTTGAATTTCTTAATTATCTTAAACAGTTTGTGAAAGTTGCTATCAAAAGGCCAAAACTTCACATTGCACTTCTTAGGCATTACCTAGGTATAATACCTTAAAAAGGGTTAAACTAAATTTTGTATCAGTATACAAAGATCAATACCAAGGTAGCAAAATATAATCTTAATTTTGTTTCAATATACAAAGATATAAGAGCATATTCAATGATCTATCCCTTTTTCTTTATCATTCCTATATTATGTCTATATCCTAAATTTTTTTCAAGTCTTGCCCCCTACATAGGAGAAAAAGAAGGATAGAGAAAAGAAAAAGAGAGAAACCCCTGGGTCTAATCTCCAAACCTATATAACCCCTTGTAACCAATACCCCTAAATAACAACAAATATCTATAACCACCGAATGACCAAAGCGGGGAGAAAAAAAATCACCTACCCCACCTTTACTATCTGCTGATTTGGGATGTAGGAAACCTGTTTGGGGCCCAAGTAGGAATGAAAAAATGAGTAAGCAAGTTAATAGCAACATTTGATGTTCAGTCCTTTTGTGCTCAGCTATTTAAGTGCCCTAAGAAGTTTGTGGTCAGAAGAAGAACTTCAGGGCTTTACTGAAGTCCTGGCTGGAACAGACTGTGGGGCTGAACCATCTTAGTTAGCCATTTTGAGTTGTTCTGATTGTAGATTTTTGAGGAAACAGTTGTGGGAGAGTCTGCAAGGCTGGATCATCTGGGCTACTTGTCTTCTTTGGTATCTGGTTCCTCTTCTTCCGAAGTTTCAGTCATCTAGTTGTATCTCATATTTAAGTATATATATTACATATATTGCATATTTAATTATAAATATATTACATGAGTCTGTGTGTGTGTGTGTGTGTGTGTGTGTGTGTGTAAACAGATGGAACCTCTGTTTTAAAAATATGAGACCATTTTAGAGGGATGAGCAAGCACAAGGAATAGCAGAGGCTGATAGCCTATGAAAGATGGGTTTCTGTAGGCATAGTCACCTGTGAGGTAAAGTGGATTTGCTTATCTTCTAAAAAGAATTTGTTGAGAAGAGAGATCAAATTTAGACTTTTGCTTTGAAAATGCCATGGAGTCAATGCATACAATTAACCATCCATGGATATATTCTCTTTCTTCTAGGCTATTCTTCAGATAGGTGAATGTTAAAGGAAGAAGCACCAAACGTCTACCTCTGTAGTATCAAATTCTGAACTGGAATAGGTTAAGAGAACACCTGTTCAGGTTCCCTTCATAGTTTCTTGGGTAATGAGAGTTGGGGCTAATGTTCTGGTCATATACAGCATTAGCTTGCAAGGCCACCAGGGGTCCGAGCCTGTCTGTTGCTTTCACTCTCCATTTGTTTCTGTTCTCCTCATGCACATGAGGCTAGTCCACACATGTGGAGGACTTGAACTAGTGCAAGAAATAGAAATTGAATTCACAGGAATACATATAACACCATGGATTTTACTGCTTTGAAAATGTTTATGCAACTAACACTTACTAGGAGCACTTAGACTGCAGGTGTAAATTTTATGAATCAGATAAATTCTTACTTGTTCATTGCAGTTATGTACATATTCCCCTGAAGACAGCATAGCTCCCAGCTTTATTAGTAAACATTACATATTTGAGAACTGGGTTATGCCTGAGACAGCGATGTGCTTTGAACAAGTACTGAACATTCCATATGGATAGCCATATTCATTATTGAATGTGAGTCAGCATTTCTGAAATATACAAGGTAGCATTTTTAATTGTTTTATTATTTGTAGTTTCAAGATAGTTGAGTATTATGTTTCATCAGGGGTTACTTCTACTGAAAGGTGTACTAGAGTATTATTGACCTTCCAAAATATGCTCTTCTAGTTTTAAAACTTAGATGCACTTAACAACTTATGGTCTCCTCATCTACAGAATGAGAAGAAGAATAGTTCATATCATACAGTTATTATAATATGAAAAAATCAAATCACTCCTGCCTGGCATATAGTAATCAGTAACTCATAAGCAACCTCTTAGAGATTAGAAAAGCTGTGAAGATGGTTATGCAAGTAGTAGTGTGTGTAATTGGAATTTTGAAAAATGATGAGGAGGATCATGTCAACAATAGATTTTGAAATAGCCTCAGAAAAATAGTCTGTCCGCATGAAAATAATCCTCAGTTTGAATGCAGAAGCAGGTTATTCTACATTCTAGAGAAGAGAAATGCATGTGCTTTAAAGACTGATGCTCAATGGGCTTCCATCACACATGAATTTAGCTATTCCTTGTACTATCTCATATCAAAAATGGTATCAAAATTTCCACCCTTCATAATCAATATTATCTATCTGGATTCTCCATCAAATGGATACCATCTCATTGAGTCTCTATGATTTCAGAAAAGGGATATAAAAGCACTTGGTTGCAGGGGTCATCACCTGATGGAATCACTATTTTTTTTAAATATTCCCTCCCTATTTTATTTAACTGAGTGGAATAATTAATTATTCAGACCAAGGAAGAAGGCAAATGACACACCTCAGGCTACCCATGAGCACTTAAGTTATGTTAAAAGTAGTTCTACTGTGGGCACAAGACTATATGGGGCAGCTGCCAGCAAATTTTGGGGTCATCTGAGGACCAAGTCATCCTCAGTGAGCCTTAGGCTGTCTAATCTCCTCAGATAGAATCTGGTAGCATTGTTTTATTTTTTGAATGAAAATTTTAAAATACATTTAGGTTCCCTAGAAACTGTTTTTCTCCAAGATCTCTGGAAAACTACAGTTGGTTTCATGTGAATAAAATATTCACCATAAGTCAGCCCTGAAAATCTGTATGATTTACTATTAGTCATTCTGCTTCCCTTCTTTTGGAGTAATTTTATTTCCCAAGTCCATCATTGGTCCAGTTCCAAAGTCTCAACTTTGAACCTATGGTGTTTAATCATTCATCATTTCAAAACCTACTAAAAGCTAAATAAATTGAGGCATTCTGAAAGCCCATTCTATAGTTTAAAATGCAAGGTTTCTCAATTTCACTAACTCCACCAAAAATATTTAGTCATTTTGAGTTCATTACATATAATTAGAAAAGAATTAAAAGAACCCTGATCAATAGATAAAATCAAGATTCCATGTAAATAAATACACTTGTTTAACCATGACTTAGTATTTCTCTTCAGTAATTAAACCGTATATGGGATTTTCAGATTCAGCCTTTGAGATATGACAATTAATTTCCTTTTAATAAGAACTACAAAATACTTCATTTAAAAAGTTAAAGTTCATTATGACCCTCAAAGAATTGCACTGAGTTTTCATATGAATATCTCCAAAAACAGACTCTTTCATAAGCTTATTTTGTGCAGGTAATT
>CAJQZJ010034182.1:3976959-4038716 GCA_907164525.1 Lophiomys imhausi
CAGGGAAGTCGACAGCCTAGCTCTGCCAAGACAGGGTAGGTTAGTCCTTCACAATCCCTGCTCTACAATAAATGTCTGTCAGAGAAACAGGACCAAAAGGCTGAAGACTGATGCTGGAATGTATGGAGAGAAAATGGGAACTGTCCAGGTAGTCACTGGTTTGTCATTTCTTAGTATTGGAAGCTGCAGGCCCTGCACTTACTATACAATCAGATATATTTATCCTTCTCAGCTCTCTGAGGTGATTGAAGAATAGACAGCTTGAGTCTCATAGCTAAATTTTGAGTTGTTTAGGAATCAAGAGGGCTTTCTAGATCTAAGAAGATGGTTATAATAGTGATGCAAGTTAGTATGAAAACTAAGTCAGTTATAGAACTTTAAACTCATGGAGATGGTTAGAAGGTAGAAGGTTAAAGTCAGGGGCCAAATATGTATGAACTGGACATTGGGAAGGTATACTGGGCCATTTAACTCTCATAAATGTGGCATATTTAATTCTGCTGTTTTGTATAGAATTTACTGTTATAAGAGAAAGAACCATTTGTTGGAATGAAAAGAGAAGCTGTTGGGGGGGGAAGAGGGTGGAAGGGTGGGACAGGAAGGGGGAATAGGGAAGGGTTTGCGACTGAGATGTAACTTGAAGAAAAAATAAAGTACTTAAAAAAAAAAGAATAGTCGAAAGAAGTATGGAGGCTTAATGCAGAAAGTTGTTTACTCATATACGATAGCACTTTAAGGTTACCCCACTTTCTAGCATGCTCAGTTTAAGGCAATAGTTTAAAAGAGAAAAATGATGGAACCATTTGGAGACTTAAGTGAGGTAATGAGCGCACGTTTGAACAAAATGTTAGAATGCTGCACAGAAACAATAAATGCTGAGACCGCATTATAGGTATGGCAGATAGAAATGCCCATGGGTGTATGCATTTTTTTTTTCAGAAAGTGTCAGCTCAAGAAAAGAAAAGGAGGCCAGCAAAGTGACGCAACAGGTAAAGACACTTCCCACTCAAATTGATAGCTGGAGTTCAATCCTTGGTGCTCACACAGTATAAGGAGACAACCAACTATCATACAAGCTCACACACACACACACTTTTAAAAAGAAATGATAAATATGTTTTGGCACTATTTGTAATCTGGCTAATTCAAGGGCCCAGACATAAAGATCTCTGTCAAGTGGAGAGAAAACTTGAACACCTTGTTCAGAAGGAGATTTGAAATTGGCATTAGAGGTTAGCTTTCTATACTTTCTCTGCAACACTGAGAGAGCATTGTTTCCACTATACTTTGGACAAATCAAAATGAGTGATGTCTTAATAAATTCGCTCATTTAAAAATGGTAGATATATGTTATTTATTTATAGTTCCGGGCTACTCTGCTCAATGAGAAGTAGCAAGAAAGGTAACATTATTCATGTCTTCTGCAGATAATAGTGATAAGGCTATCATTTACATAATCTAATATTCATTTTCCTTTCTTATTTCTTTAAAAATATATTTAATTAGAACTTTTTCATGCAATGTATTTTGATCATGTGTTTACTTCCTACCCTCCTTCTCTATTTATCTATCTATCTATCATCTATCTCTATCTATCTATCTATCTATCTAGCTAGCTATCTATCTCTAGCTATCTATCATCTCTCTCTCTATCTATCTATCTGTCATCTATCTATATCTTTCTCTATAAGAAAAACCAACAAAATGAAATTCAAAACAAAGAAGCAAAATATCAATAAAACATAAAAAAAGCCAAAACAAACCAAATGAAACAAAAAGTCCACAAAATTACCATTGACTTCTTTCAGATTTCCCCACTTGCTCCTGGACATGAGGCCTACCCTGGAGTGTAGTTGATATACACAGTAATATTCCTTCAGAGAAAACTGATTTTAAATTTGCCAGACTGTATCAATTGCAAATAGCTTTATTATTTGGAGTGGAACCTCATGTCCATTGTCTCCTCCTAAGCCTGTTTGGTTTGGACCTGTGCAGGTCTGTGGATGCTAACACTGTCTCTGTGCATTTCTATGTGCATCAGTCCTGCTGTGTCTAGAAGACACTGTTTCCTTGAAGTCATCCATTACTTCTAGTTCTTCCAATCTTTCCACCTCCTCTTCTGCATAGATTCCCTGAGACTTGAGGGGAGACGTTCGATGAAGACACTCCAATTTTTAACATTAAAAGGAGAAAAATATCCTTAAATATAAAACTTATTTATCTACTTCTTTTCATTTTAATTCCTTTATTAAGCTTCTATTTTCAAGTTACAGGTCCATTCTTTCAAGCCATGTAACTCTAAAAGAAATGCCTGCCTTTCATTAGTACAGACTCACTGTACTAATCTGATAACTTATGTAAATATTGCCTTATATACTTTCCTGTTGCTGGATAAAATACCCTGAGAAAAGCAAGACAGGAAGAAATAGTTTATTTTAAACTTATGGTTCTAGAGGGATATTTGTAGGTATTTTCTCTCCTGGCCTCAAGCTCCCAAAAACAAGACTCAGACTCAAAATATATTTATAAATACCTAAGTTATACAGCTAGACTTGTTCCCTGACTAGCTAATAATTTTAAATAACCCATTTGTTCTACTCTGAGTTCTGACACATGGCTGGCTACCAGTGCTCAGGTACCATGCATCTGTCCTCTTGACATCTTCTCAGGCACTCTCACAGAATCCTCTCTGCATGCCAGATGTCCCACCTCCTATTCTAACTTTTCCTATAGGTCATAGGTCTTTTATTGACAGTTGATACATCCATACAATACACAAGATATTCCTTCCACAAGATATAGTTTATCATGGTGTGGAAGACGTGATAGAGAACAGGGAAAAGACAGTGGCAGAGGCAAATGACTGGTTGGTCACACTGTGTCTGTACTCAGGACATAGAGTATGAACAGAAAGCAAGGACAGGCTGCAAAGTCCCAAGACTCATTTCAGTGACCAACATCCTCCAGCCAGCTCTAACTTCTAAAGATTACAAAACCTTCTCAAATAGTATGACCACCTGTGGTGGGGTTAGTGAAGTAGCGTAGCATTTGCCAACATAGGGATTTTGGAAGTTTGGTGTCTCAGGAAAAAGATGGATGTATCCAATTACAGCCATGTTTACCATTGAAGGGTGTGTCCTTGAAAGTCCACCAAGAGCAGATCATGGGACCAGATGATGCACTGTTGTGAGGGCGTGCCCTGGAAAAGCCTGCCAGGAACCATGGCAACAAGAGGCCTGAATCCATACTGAGACTCATTATGACACAAAGGATTTAAATCACAAGTGCACAGCAGCCGCAGGGGCCCTCCTCCTTATCTTCTTCTGTCAACACACACTGAGAGTCTGCACACGCCCCTCAGGGCATCACCTTGTCTCAGTATATCACCGTTTTGCACCAACCTGCCTTGAATCCATGCTGATGGAGAAAGCAAAAGGAACAGAGAAACCTCTCCCTCTGAACCAGGGCATCAGAATGACTAGAATTCCAGGATGCCAGGACTGAGAGTCCATCAGAAGCTTTACCCTTGGAGCTTCAGAACCTCAGTATGGTGAGTGGGACTGCAAAACTTTTAACCTTGAAATAATTGGGTCCTAGGACTGTGGAGGCAAGTCCTGACTGATTAAAAGATCACCCTAAATTTATAAACTAGCCTTAAAAACTGCCGAATAAGTCTCAAGATTTTAAGATTGAAAGACTAGTTAGAAATCAGCCACCAGTATGGATTCATGCCCAGAGAATTAACCTGAGAGAATTAATATCCTTTTAAGAAAGTGTTTGTTTATTATAGATATTAGAGTATTTTTAGATATAAGTTTTAGAATTGGAGTTTGGGTTTTAGGACTTAGGGACCTTTATATGTAATTGTTAATTATTAATAAATATATAAAAATAAATAAAAAATTTACTGTTTCAATCACCTATGGATTAAGTGTGGAATCATCTGATATTACAGGGAAAATTACAGAGCATGAATAGAAAGATAGGGTAGGCTACAAAGTATCAAGGCTCTTTCCAGTGGCCCACATCCTCCAGTAAGCTCTAACCTCTAAAGTTTACAAAACCTTCTCAAATAGTATAACCACCTATGGATTAAGTGTCAAATCGTCTGATATTACGGGAAAAATTACACATCCGAACAGTAAATATGGAACTCCTTATAAGAGCAAAGTTGATAAAAGTTGATAGAAAAATAAAAGTCAGGGCTGGGTCTAATTAATACACTCAAGTTCTTTCCAGTTTATTGCAGAAAATAAGGAAACATTGCAAGTAAAAAGTGATGTTGTAAATAGCATCTAAGCATGTCCAATAATATTTATCAGATAATGGGTGTAATAAATAAATACTAATTCATTAATACATATGCATACTTAGATACAACTCCACCCAAAGAAGAAATTTTATAGTGTGATTTTCCTATCATTATGCAACATTTTCATGCCTCTTTATTATTGTATTTTTCATATGCAATAAAAGTCATTTAAACAATTATTACTTAAAGAATCTGCATTATAACTGTGACCTCAGGAGGTATTGCTCATTAACTATATATTATATACTATGGATTTTAAAAATATTTTCTTTCAACATCACAATATCCCCATATGGTAATTATTATTTAACTCTACATTATTGAATTATAGCCTATGGATTACCTAAAAATGAAGAGAAAGTCAATCATTCCATTTTCTCAACAATATGTTACAACTAAGTTTCTTTGACTTCTCTCCTAAAGCAGCAAGGTTAACTATGGGAGAAGATGCATCATAACCCAGAGATCGAAGAATCCATGTATTCGTATAGTACATAGCTCAATGAAAATCTTTGTTGGCTGGGACCTGCACTGATCCAGACTCAGAACTTCTCCTGGACTCATGGTATTCCAGATATATCAACAATGATGGAGGGGAATGGAATGCATCTGTGGTATGTGTATGCATATATGTGTATATTTGCTTCTATGTGTTTGTGCCTGTTTTGACATTGATATGGCAATCAGAA
This sequence comes from Lophiomys imhausi, assembly GCA_907164525.1. NCBI lineage: Eukaryota > Metazoa > Chordata > Mammalia > Rodentia > Muridae > Lophiomys > Lophiomys imhausi. Next base: position 3,981,961 of record CAJQZJ010034182.1, read on the forward strand.
GAAAACCTTTATGTCAGTCTCTGCCTTGCACAGTACAGGCCTGTGCTATTCACCACTGTGTATGGCCTGTGAGCCTCCAGGGAGTCTCCTGTCCTCACCCCTAGTCTTTCTACATGAGTTCTGACATTTAAACGTGTCACCATGTCAGGTATTGTACAGGCTCTGAGACTCAAACTCAGATCCTCACTCATACACAGCAAAGAGTTTGCCTGCTTAGCCACTTGATATTAATGAAATAGCATTACAGGCCCAGGGTGGATGAACAGCAATTTTTCTGACACTGGTCAAGTTTGAGTAGCCCTAATTCATTATGAAAGAAGCTATTCTCAAGCATCAGGTTTAGGGCAATCTTACCAAATGTGAAAGCTGTTCTTGCTTTGGCTAATAAAGAACTGTGTTTTATTTAAAGGCATTTGGAATAATTCATAAATAATTCAGTGCAACTGGGAGGGCAAAACAATTGTAAGAACATTAAATTTCCATTAACCATATTAAATGCAAGCGTACTGTCAAGTGTTCTCCTGGGTATCAGGTGCTACACTGTGTTAAATTATGCAACCAGAGGAAGCTAGAGTCACCAGTGCAGAGTACACTAAACTGTTATTTAAGATAAATGTTAGAAAGTAACCCTTCCATAGTACTCAAGGATTCCAAAAGTGAATAAATCACTCTACTACAATTAGAAATTCTGTCCTTTAGGGGCAGGGCTAATGTAACTGGGGGACTATATACAAATTCAGATATCCAGACACAGAAAATGAAGCACTGTGTGAGCTCATTCATTTCTAATGGTTTTTAAAAATGTAAATTTCATAGAAAGAGAAGAGAAAAGGAGTTGCCAGGGTCTGGAAGAAAGGAGGGCCATATGGGCTAATGGGAGTTATGTATCAAACTGTACAAGTTTTAGTGACCTGTCACACTGGTCATCATAGTTAATATTAAATTTTTGTGTATTTCAAAATTGCTAAACCAATATATTTTAACATCCTCATCATTTAAAAAAATCCTGTATTTTTGCAAGGTCGAGATATGTTAATGATATTAAATGACTTTTTATAGCACAGACACAGTTAAAAGTATCACATTGTCTTCCCCCATAAAAATTATGCATGATAGTTTGTGATCTAAAAGTTATTTGAACATAACACTACTTTGGTAAAATATACTGTTCATAAAAACATTTTAGGTCAAAGGATTGTGAATCAAACTGGACAAATGATGAAGATTCAGCCACTCTTATTTAAATATCTGGGAAAATCATTCTGGATCCATATTCAAAATTACCTAATAGTAGGAGAGATGGGGGACAGTAGGTAGGAAATATACTCAACATTAACAGAGACTTGAATGAAAATATCTTTATGTAACATAGTACCATGCAAAACAAATATTGACAATGAAATTAAGTAATAGCACTTTGTCTCCATTCCTCCTACATTTAAATTCCTTCTACCACATTAGACTACACAGATGATCAATTTCTGTGTGTCCCTACACTTATAACTCACAAAAACCCAAGGCAGTTATTCTTACCTCAGTCCCAGAGACAGGAGGCCTCTCCCTAATGGATCCAAATTTGCTTCCTTTACATTTCACGACTTTATTTCAACCTATGAGTCAACTCTTCCTATAGTTAGAAAACTTATTGTTTTTCTTACTTTCACTTACGTAGGCCAGCATTTCTAGGTAGTAAAGATGTCTGTTCAACCAGGCCTAATTTTCTTTTAAATCCTTCATAGCCTAGGTCTTCATCAGTGTGGGAAATGCAGAAATAAAACAGCTTCTTCAGATATTGCCTGAAAAATGCCACAAGAAAAGACACATGTGCATTTCTCTAAACCATAGTCACAGACATGAAGTGCTCTGGATGAGTTGTGTATAGTCATATCACCCAGGTGATGGACATGATTGGACCTTATTGTATTTCTAAGAAAAAGTCCCAGACAAATAATTGAACCTGTTTCAAAAAGATTAAGTTCAAAAGAAATAAAAAAGTCCCCAAATAAAAATAGCTTCTTCTTTCTCATACATATGATTTTTTTATTTACATTTATTTATTTCTCAAGTTACAGCTCAATCATAGTTCCCTCCCTTCTCCTCCTCCCTGGTCCCACCCTCCAACCCTCTTCCCCCTCACCTTCCTATCTGCTCTTTTCTTTTTAATTTAAGGTGTATCTCCCCCCCCCGACAGCTCCCCCTATTAGTCCAATAAAAGTCTCTTTTTTCTTATAACAGTAAATACAATACAAAACAATAGGAATAATTAAGCCACAATTATGATAATTATGATTTTTAACATAAGAAATTTTCTTCAAATTTTAGAAGAATCAGATAACAAAAACTGATCCTCATAATTTTATGGCCAAATAGTATGAACAGATTATTTCTTTGATTTAAAAAGAAGATTTTTTTAAACTACATAGTCAAATATCTCACTTAAGGATGATAAGATTTATTTCCTGATACACATGCAAATTAATACAAATTTTCTTATAATGCTACATCCATTGAAGTATGTTTTCATTAAATGTAAAACTTTTAGAGATTCAAATTTTTGAATAGGGCATCACTTAGAGACATATGCATTATGCGTAAAGTTGCCAGTATAAATGTTATCATATGATAAAAATCAATGTTCTTTCATTTTTCTGCATAATGTACCTTCTAAAACCAAATGAGTGATTGTATTATGATGTAGAAAGCAGCAATTGGCAGATGATAATGGCAAGGATTTTGCATCGTGTAAGTTGGAGTTACACAGAATTGGCTAGGGACTCACTGCTGCAATATGTTATGGAAGAAAGAAATTGAGAAAGATACCTACCCACTCTAGACTAAATGTTTTATCTAAGTGCCGTGTATGGGTATTGGTCAAGCTGTGTCGGGAATGTGTGGAAAGGAACTAGCAAGCATTTCTTTCACCAGCAAGCCATAAGTGCAGGTGTTATTATTTGGAATACAATGATCTAAATCTATGTATTACTTTTATTGCTGCTTTGATAAAATACAACAAAGAAACAATGGAAGAAAAGAAGGATTTATTTCAGGGCATGGTTCCAAAGCTTTTAGTCTATCATTGGGTGGGAACAAATCTTATGACTCATGGAATAACAAAACAAGTCACATTGTGGTAACAAGAGGAAGAGTTAAATACTAACAGGAAGGAATTAGGGCAAAATATGTACTCCACTCGTCCAATGACTGTCTTTTTCTAAAGAAACACCATCATCTATAATTCCACACAATTTCACCAGTCAATTCATATTATAAACTCAGGCATGAATTCAGTTACTCATGAGTTTAAAAATCTCAGCATCTATCTCTGGATCTTCTCTCCAGCATACTCAGATATGTGATTTACAACTCCTAGGTTGTTTTTAATCCAATCAAGCTGTTAATCAATACTCACCATCACAAGTCAGCTCCTTGCCAGCTTGACACCCAGATACATACCCATAAACCATGAAATTCTGTTCTCTGTCCCAAAAAAAGTTTCATGGACTTCTCAAAATACAAAATTTTTTCATTCATTTCTATTACTACAGTAGATTTAACAAGTTAAAAAAAAAATCTAAAGCCTAAATTGGACTCCAGGCAGCTTTTAGCTGTGAACTGCTACAAAATAAAGAGCAAGCCATATCTTTTCAGTACAATGTCAGCGAGTAAATAACTTCATTCCTTCAGAGAGGAGTAAAATAATAACAAAGAAGGGTTCAATAAAAGGAAGTCTAAAACAAGCAGAGAAAACATTAAATCCCATAACTATGTCTGGTATCTGGGAAATGTGTCATGATATGAGTTTTTAAAAGTTGGGTAAACAACCTGATTCTTTGGCTGTTATAATGCATATTCCAGTAATATTAGAAACTACATTCATAAAGTCTTATTAGAATGACTCCCCAAACGTGAACTGACCATGCATGACACCAAGAAATTTGTTAAACTAAGCAGAGAAAAACCCATAAGCCTCAATTATATGCAAAGAACCATACACAACTAAGGAAATATGTGAATAGGAGAATTGGTATTCCCCAGAGAAGAGAACATCAACTAGTTGCCCAGTGACAAACATACAAAGAGGTAGAATATACAGACTCTTCAGGTTAAATTTAGGATTATAGGTATGTACATATACATATGTACATGCAATAACAAATAGTACATAAGAACAATAGAGGTTCTTATTTGAAGGAGAGCAGAAAAGGATCTATTAAGGGGTTTGGAGGTAGGAAAGATAAGAAAGCAATGTAATTAAATTATAGTCTCAAAAAAGTTGTAAATCCCCATTCTAATGTTTTTATGATCTGTAAAGCATCTCTCTTAGTTTGACTACCCTTGAAGGCATTTTAAAACTATGCATTTATTTTTATATTAATATCTCTAGCATCCTTCCAATCCACCAACTCAAGGTATGGGAGAAAAGATGTTAATAGAAGACATAGACCTCTTTAGTTGTGGTGCTTGGGGTGATTTGTCAGCAGTCTAGGCAAAGACAGAATACAGAGGAACGGGTACAATTAGCAATGGGAACACAACAATCAGCAGCAATGGGAACACAGCTAACCAGGAAACCAGCAGCAATTTCGGGGAGCACCAGCAATGATAGATGAAGTAGCATCTTTTGCAGACATAAATGGGGCCCAACCTAGGATCAGCCTGACTTGGGCTCAGCCCAACCTGGGCCATTATCTTCAGCAAGTCTTGGCAGCAGCAAACTTTGGCAAAAGCATTGTCTGTAGACTTTCAAAGTGAAGCAAGGATGAGAAATGAAGAGAAGCAATTCCAAGCAAAAAGCCCCTCTGCATTTCAGGGGGCCTCCATTTGTACCTCCTCAAAATCTGCACAAGGATGCTTTCCAATTGACCAACCTCATGCTTTCCACACAAGGTACTTCCTGTTTATCAAATTCACATGCTCTTCAAGGAGTTTGTCCGTCAAAGGATGGTTTCCTGCAAAAACCATGTTCCCCACATGGGACAGTTTCCATCTGGCAAAACACCACACAACCTTCCATCAGGATGTTTTGCATGACCCTTTCATGAGTCTGTTTTTCAGCAGTGGACAAAGCACCCCCACATCCCATACTTGAGACCAAAACAAAACACATTCATTCAACATAACCATGTTTCTAAAGAAATCAAAACTTCCACCAGAACGCTTGATGACCCTATGGACATTCCAAATCTGAATGTCTTCAACATTCTAGGGCTGCCATTATATCTATAGCCTCATCCTCATAGCTACATGCATCCCCTCTCAGGGGCTGCCTATAGAGCTTCTGACCCTGACATGCATTGCTTAGCATCATAGGCCATTTTTTAAAAATCTGAATAGATGCCTTCAAGACTTGAATCAAACAAGTGTGGTGTGTAGCACACATTGCCTCTGCTACTCAGTCCAGAGCTCTGGTACCTAGAGCATCAGTATCACCTGGTTAGATGCATGAACTCTCTATCCCCATCTTCAGTATACAAGCATGCTCCTTGGGTAGATCCTGTGTACTCTAAGCACCATTTCTCAACCTGCTGCTTTTCTCATACATAAAATAGAGACTGATCTTGCAGGCTTCACTGAGGTTCCGGCCGGGGAATTGTGTAGAGCTGAACGGTCCCAGCGACATTGGATTGCCGTGGTTGCAGGCCCATGATGGAGACAGCTATTGAGGAAGTCTGCCAAGCTGAATCAGCTGGGTCACTCGTCCTCCTTGGTGCCTGATTCTGCTCTCTGCTGAGGTTTCCACTGTCCAGCCGTCCCCGGGCTCCCTGAATGGACGCTTCGATTCTCCTGGAAAGATAAGAACAGAGCCCTGCCCCAATCCCAACCCTGGGATAATTACTCTCTTTTTTTTTGGGGGGGGGCTAGGTAATACTTCTCCTGAAGCAAATTTGGCCTTCCGACAACATACAAAGCGTTATCTTTCAATCCGGGTTAAAGAAGAAATCATTCTGTCACCTTGGAGCTAAACCAGCTCCAGTGTATATATTTTGAGATCCCAAAGGACAACAGACTGCTGTCCAAAAAGGACAAAACTTGGTAGCAGGGAAGTCGACAGCCTAGCTCTGCCAAGACAGGGTAGGTAAGTCCTTCATAATCCCTGCTCTACAACAAATGTCTGTCAGAGAAACAGGACCCAAAGGCTGAAGACTGATGCAGGAATGTATGGAGAGAAAACGGGAATTGTCCAGGCAGTCACTGGTATGTCATTTCTTAGTTTTGGAGGCTGCAGGCCCTGCACTTCCTATATAAGCAGATATATTTATCCCTCTCAGGTCTCTGAGGTGGTTGAAGAATAGACAGCTAGAGTCTCATAGTTAAATTTTGAGTTGTTTAGGAATCAAGAGGGTGTTATAGATCTAAGAAGATACTCTTAAAAGTGTGTTGCAAGTTAGTATGAATGTTGAGTCAGATATAGACCTTTAAACTCATGGAGATGGTGATATAGTAGAATGTTAAAGTCAGGGGCCAGATATGTATAAACTGGACATTGGGAAGGTATACTGGGCCAATTTACTCTCATAAATGTGGCATATTTATAACTGTTGTTTTGTATAGTATTTACTGTTATAAGAGAAGGAACCATCTGTTGGACTGAAAGGGGAAACTTCTGGGGGGAAGAGGGTGGAAGGGCGGGATAGGAAGGGGGAATAGGGAGGGGTTTGTGACTGAGATGTAACTTGAAGAGAAAAAAAATAAAGTGTTTAAAAAAATAAAAAATAAAAATAAAATAAAATAGAGACTGACAAGTGAGTTTATCACTCAGAGGACCCCAAAGACACTGAAAGTAAAATCAAAGTGTGGAATCTATACCAGTTCCTCCTGTCCTGTAGAGACCTTATGATTCCTACCTTACAGTCTGAAGTTATATCATCCTTCACATCTCATCTCCCATCACAACTGCCTGCTAAATGAACTCTTCTTATAACATCCTACATTTTATCTAGTCAGTTTCTCCAACTTTTTCCAAATTCTTCCTGCAAACCACTTTCAAAGGCATGAGAACCACATAGTAAAGTTTAATCATAGCTAAGACTCCATTCCTGGTAATAATTTTCTGTAATAAAAATATTTTAACTTTTAAATTACTAGGAATGCAGATATCTGACAGTGACAACTATTCATGGCCATGATGTTAAAAACACATTTACATTTACTGTGTAAATTTGATACCATATTATTTTGAGGCATGGAGAATTTATTTATAATAAATTTATTTATTTATTGCTTCAGGTTACATCTCCATCATAGTGTCCTCTTTCCACCCCTCCCAGCCGCACCCTCCCACCCTCTACCCCCTAACCCTTCCATTCCACGCCTCTGAAGTGGAGTGTCCCTACATAACAGTCCCCCGCCCCAGTTCAGAATTCATATGAGTGCCAAGAGCCTCCTCATACACTGGGGGCCTACAAGGCAGCACCACCAGTGAAAAGTGTCTCATTACCAGAGAGAGAAAACAAAACAAAACAAAAAAGTCTATGTCCATGTTCCCTTTGGTGTGTAATTGTGATGCAAGTTAGTATGAAAGCCAAGTTAGATATAGAACTTCAAACTCATGGAGATGGCTAGATAGTAGAATGTTAAAGTCAGGTGCCAAATACATATGGACTGGACATTGGAAATGTATGCTAAGCCATATAATTCTCATAATTGTGGCCTACTTATTTCTGTTGTTTTGTATTGTATTTATTATTATAAGACAAAGAACCATTTGTTGGACTGAAAGGGGGAGCTGTTGGGGGGAAAAGATATACCTTAAACTTTAAAAAAAAAGGGAAGAGGATGAGGGGTTGATGGAGAAGAGGGTGGGAGGTTGGGACTGGAGGGGGGAGTAGGGAGGGGATTGTGATTGAGATGTAACTTGAAGAAATAAAAAATAAATTATAAAAAAGAAATAAAAACAAAACAAAAACAAAAAAGATATCCTGTTCAATATATTGCTAAAATCTGACTATAAGTGAATAGATGACATGTGCATCCTTCTGAGTCTGGGTTAGCTCACTCAGAATGAGCTTCTCTACTTCCATCCATTTTGCTGCAAATTGCATGATTTCATTGTTTCTGATAGCTGAGTGATACTCCACTGTGTAGATGTACCACAGAATTTTAATCCATTCTTCGGTTGAGGGACATCTGGGTTTTTTCCAGTTTCTAGCTATTACAAATAAAGTGGCATGGAGAAGTTTTTAAATCACATTATTTTCAACAAATTCTAATAGCTGAGAATAAAACATGGATCTAAATTTTGCATTATCACTACTCTATTAATTTCAAAGAGCACATGGAAGAAAATATAGAAATTAAAATTAATGATGTATGCTTTTATATTGTAATAGTTTATTCAAAAGCTCAAAAATGACATGGTAGATAGAAACACATATCCTGTTTTTCACAGAAGTTTTACATCTGACATGTATGATATGTGTAAAAAATTATATTGAATAACTGAAAGAAGCAGATCCAACCCCCTAGAAAATAAAGAAAACTTTTACATGCACACATGAAATATAAGATTTTTTTCCAACTCATATGAATTATCTTGGAAGGAGTTTGCTGGTAGCAAGAGCATTGGGAGTTTTTTTTCATACTAATTAATTGAACATTTAACAACTTGTTTTCATGTACATTTTACTCAATTTATATAAGCAACTACTATATTTGCATGTATAAATAGATGAAGCTGGAAATCCTAAGGTATTTTTTTATTAGATCCACTAAGTTTGAGTCAGAAAATAGGTTTTTAAAAAGTAGCGCTTGGCCTAGTTCTTTCTGCTAATGATGAACAGAGCTTAACACGTTGTACTTGAAAAGGGATACTAGGAAGGTCATATTGAACAAATAAATTAATTGGATTTGAAATGCATGAAACCTTGTTTTCCAGTTTTAAAAAAAAATGCAAGAGGATCACGAATCTTAATCATTTCCAACCTTAATCAGGGATTAATACCTCAATGTCTTAAATTACTAATGTAGAAACAAGGCACAGGGATGCATGTAGCTTACTGTGAACATGCTAAGGAATATGATACTAAAATACAGTTGACTTTATTATGTGAGGTAGATTTTTGTATTATCTTGCACTTTTTCATTAATTCATAATGGAAATGAGAATAGGGAACTTCATCAAAGTTTTATATGTATGTTTTTATGTACATGTGTTTGTGGGTAGGTGTAAGGGACACAGACATCAGAGGTCAATACTGAGTATCTTCAGTCATTCTATCTCATATCAATATTTTGGGGGTTATTTTCTTTGTAGGTAATAGTTTTACTCTCTGAAATTTTCATATATTTAAACAATCTACCTACAATGACCCTACCTCCAACTTCTTCCTAGTGTACTTCACCCCATCTTCTTCCACTTCAAGATCACTTTTTATTTTGTTATTAATAATCCCTTTAGTACAATAAGTGTTCCCTATTTATATTTAAGAGTCTAACAATCAACCTGGGGCATGAGCAACCTACCAACTGCCACATTACCAATGGGAAGTGACCCTTCCTCCCTCAGCAGTCATCAACTGTCAATAGCACATCCAATAGATGTGGACCCTTGGAAATACCTGCCTCATCCATTATGAAATCTTGATTACTTTAATTTTGTACAGGACTTATGCAGGTAGTCACAGCTTCTGTAAATCAAGGTATATCTGTCAAATCTTATGTATTACCTGCTACAAAATGACACTTCTCCTGCCAATGTTAGTGATGTTTTCAGCAATAGGGTTTTACCCTAGTTATTTACACCTTTTTGAGGCAAGCTTTATCACTCAACCTACAGCTCATTGATTCACCAAGCCCAAGGAATCCTCCTGTTTCTGCCTCACCATCACTGGAATGTCAGGCATGTTTTCCTATTTCCAGCTTAATTTTTCACAAGTTCTGAGCATCAAACTCATGTTTTAATGCTTGTGGGATAAACGCTTTAATGATTGAGATTCTCTCCAGCCCCTACATCAAAACTTGAAAATAAATATAAAGCTGTTTTAAATTGTATTTCCTTATATTCAAATACTCCCTATTTTGAATTGCACAATGATAATATATCATATATAAGATAAGGAAAAAGATATTGTTTTTAGTCCCAATTATTTCTAAGCCATGGAAATTTCATGCACATTTGTATTGTCATTTACAAGATCTTGACCACATATTGAATAAATTAGAAATTTACTGGTTAATTCACATTTTTTAAAGTTTTAGTTATGATGCAAATAGTGAACTAAGTCAATAAAGTTTTGACATCCTTCTACTCAGAAGTGGTGTGATTTTGGTTTACATATGAAGACTTTCAAACCAAATAAAATCTTCTCATATTTGTGTATTTTAAATCTTGTTAGTGCACAGTGAACTAAATGAATTGTAACACCCTGGTTATAAATCTAAAAGAGTTTTTCATCCCTAGATACTTTCTACCTTTAATCTTCATTGAAGTGTATCATAAAGGGCTTAAGTGGCAATAGAGAGTTTTAGAAACCCATAAAAGAAATTCAATAAATTTCAATTGTTTGAGGCATCACCAAAGAGCCTAAACTACCTTTGTGAGAATTTATAGTGATGATTAGTTTCTGCAAGCTAACATGGATCTTCCCATTTATCATATTCTTGCTTGATAAACTGGCTTGGAAAATTTTATCCTATAGCCTTGCTTCTTGTGATATTCTTGCGCATAACATGTTTCTGTCTTATGAAAGTAGTTGCATTTAATGGAATTCAATGACAATTTGAATGCATGCATTAATGCCACATTCCCAGACTGTATTGGCATTAATGATGTAATCTCTGTAAGGCAAAGTTGAATTGATCCTACAAAATAAAACATATATTATGTGTTATGTGTGCAGATTTAAGTTGTGGATTCCATTATTATTTATTCAGTTTTCACTGAGAATAGTTTTCAAAATAATGTCTAATCCTGATTGAAATGCACAAATATTCCAGGCACTGTGCCAATCAGACTATGTTTCTCTAAGTCCTGTAACTTACAATATAATGGTCTGATGTATACTCTATTATTCCTATTTTAAAAATAAGAAAATGTTGAGACTTAGGTTAGAAGGATATAACTTGCTCAGAATACTACAGCCAGTAATTGTCAGCTGAAGATATGATATATGAAGCCCAATTACACCCTTAACCTCAGGTGCAAATGTTTCTCTAACATTATGGCAAATGCTGGGTTTCCTAATCACTGAAGTGTGTTATAACTGAAAATGTATAGACTCTTATGTATAGTTTGAATCTGAAATTACCTCCAAAAGACTCTTCTGTTGAAGGCATAGTTAACAATTGATGTGATTTTGGAAAATGTTTGAATCATGATAGTTCTGGCTTCCTGAGTGGATAGCACCATTATAGTAATCCTAATTTGAGAATGTTATTTGAAATGGCAGAATCAAATAGATGAACCATAATGGGAAGATGCACATCAATGAGGATGAGGGATGTGCTCTGTAAGAAATGTATATCATATTCTCAGCATCATCTATATTCTTTTTGTATATTTCTGTCATCTATCATATGGTATCCTTCTATCCTTATAATGATCATCTCTATATTTAAAATCTATCTTTAGTCTATCATTTATCTCTGTCTCCCCATCCATTCATTCTTCTCTCCTGTCTGCAATGATGTGAGCACTATTCCCTAGCACAAATTTTTGCCACTGTGATATTCTTCAGTAAACATCAAACCCATATCAATCATCAAAGTAAACATAGATAGAAACCTATGAGACTATGAGCGAAAAATAAATCTCTCTTTCTTGCAAGTTGATTTTTTAGGTTAGTATATTTGATGTGGCTGCAAAAAAAAAAAAGCCAGCCTAAGACACATGTATAATATACAGCTATGAAAAGCTTATAAGAAAAGGTGGAATCCTTTGCTTCAACTGTAGACAGATGCCATTGGAAAAGGGCAAAACTTGGAAGCAGGTAAGTCAATAGCCTAGCTCTGCCAAGACAGAATAGGCAAATCCTTCATAATTCATGCTCACAATTAATGTCTGTCAGAGATACTGGGCCAAGAGGATGAAGATAGATGCTCCGATGTATTGAGAGAAATTGGGGACTGTCCAGACATCCAGTTGTCTGTCATTTCTTAGTTTTGGAAGCTGCTGGTTCTGCACTTCCTGTATAATCAGATATGTTTATCCTTCTCAGGTCTCTGATGTGGTTGAAGACTAGATACTTATAGTCTCACACATAAATTTTAAGTTGTTTAGGAATTGAAAGGATATTCTAGGTCTAAAAAGATGTTTTTAAGTGGGTGATGCAAGTTAGGATGGAAACTGATTAGGCATAGAGCTTTTAAACTCATTGAGATAGATAGATAATAAACTATTAATATCAGGTGCCAAATATGTATGGACTGTACATTGAGAATATATGATATACCTCATAATTTTCATAATTGTAACTTAATTGTTCTTATTGTTTTGTATTGTACTTATTGTTATAAGAAAAAGAGCCTTTTATTGAACTAAAAAGGGGAGCTGATGGGGGGGAAGATACAACACTAATTTAAAAAAACAGATAGGAGGGTGAAGGGCAAAAAGATAAGAGGGTGGGATCTGGAGTGGGAGGAGGGGAAGGACTATGATTGAGATGTAACTTGAAGAAACAAATAAATGTTTTTTAAAAGGTGGATATGAATCTTGATCTTGGATGGCACTATGATTTCTCTTTTCAAAACTTTGATTTTTGAGAAATTTATATTTAAATACAATGAAATATAATCATATTTACCTCAGTTTCTCCCTTCCAACTCTCCTCAAGACATCTCTCCCCCAACTTCATGTCTGTTTTGTTGCTTAATAACTGAGTCCAATTAGTGCTGACCATACATGCATGGGTGTGTTCAGCCATACATTAGGGCACAGAAAACCTAGAAATGGCTATGTCTTCAAAAACATAATGATACTTCCTATTCCAGAAACTGCCAATACCTCCTTAGTAGACTTTCTAAATTTCACATTTCAATGCCAAACATGTTCTATTAAAATATGTTAGAGATGACAAGCTCTGGAAATACTCAGAAAGTTAACCTAGGTTTAAAAATGTACATTCTGGAATTTTCAAACTCTCTGCCATTCTACTCTTTTCAATGAACAATTGTCTGTGTTTAAGAATGATTATTTAGTCTGCTCTGATTCTCAGCTATATTTACTCCAGTCTTAAATGTGCCATTACTCCACCTATGCAAAATGAAAGTTTCTTGTCAACAAAAAGTGTGTGGCCCAGTACAAATGACATGAAGCTGAACTCTTATCTCCCTAGGTGCAGTTTCTGGTTTCAGATGCAGTTGTATCCTACGATTCACATCTTGAAGTCCCTTTCATAAACATTTGCTACCTAAACTATGGATTCAGTGTGCTCATGCTTGCTTGTCATCATCAATAACATATTTTTAACAGAGAGCAGGATTGTATTAGGTGGATTAGGAAAAATAATGTGCCAAAAATTCCAAGTACTAATGCCAAGGCTGTTTGTATATTAGCTGGTTATGAATCTATCCAATTTGTTTCTTCCCTGGAAACTGTGCCCTGTGGATACAAGCCTGACTTCATGTTTCTTAAATAAATGAAGTTATGGATTTATTTTCTTCCTCCTATGGCCACCAAGCAAGTTAGCCTGTACAACAGTGTTGATCATGCCATCATCACAAACTGACTTTACCCATAATACTTCATGGTTAAGTTTCTTGGAAATAAAAACTATTCATAATTTCCCTGCTTCTCCTAACCAGAGTCTCCCTTCAGAAAAATCTTTCCCAAATATTATTTGATGATCATTGTACATAAAATGCAAAACCAAGTTTTGTAAATCAGGCAGTGAGAAGGGAGTAATTTTTCATATTAGTGCCTGCAGTACAAAATGTATATTTCCTTGTAATTATTAACAAAATGATGTTAGAAGAATTTCACTTATCCTTTTAATAAATAGTTTTCAAGCAAACAGTACAGGATTAGGAAGTACTTCATTGACAAAATGTTTACTAGCACATACGAATCACCAGATTATACCAACAGTACCATATAAGCTGGCAATGGAGGCCTAGGGATAAAATAGTTCTGGAGAATATATACTTATGGAGATAAAATACTTATGGAGACAGGCAGATGATGGCTTCAACATCATCCTCAGCCATATAGTGAGTTCAAGGTCATCTTGAACTATATGAGATCATACAGATGAGTAGACAGACAGACAGATGAGGGATGAAAGACATAGATGTAGTAACATGGGTTAAAAATTAGAAAAGTTCTATCATTTTCCACTTATAGTCTAAAACATATTTACCAGAAGCAGATGTCCTCCAAAAGACAAAGATGGGCCTGCTCACTACAGTTAAGGTAGTGCATTTATTTCTGGAAAGCTTTTTTCCATGGATTACTTTTAAGATGATGTGTGAAATCTAATACAGCTTTTGTTATTTTTCACAGAGTTCTGCCCTGTCTTTCAAGTGCAATCCAGAAAGGCCCCCTGTGTTCAGTTCTTTCACCAATGAAAAGCCTGTTAAACTTTTCTGCAGAAGATTTGTATAAACTGTCAAGTCTGTATGTTTCAAAAGCTACTTGGTGAGGTAAAAGCTGTGACAATTAGGTTAGCTTAATAGAATGTCGTCTATGTCTCTTCGATTTGTATGTGTGAAAGGAATATTTAAAAGCATTTCAGAAATATATACAAATATTATCTTTATATGTACAAATAAACATATAACTAAAACAGAAAGTTTGAAATAAAACTAAATACATAAAGAACTCCTGTGTTCACTGTTTTAGTATCAAATCCTATTTACCATTTTAAATGCATGATGCCATTGCTATGCTGCACAGCATATCTGTTGTCATTGTGGGGTCCATTTTCTCATAAACTTCCTGTCACATTCTAGGGTTATTTTCTTTAAAAACTTCACCTGCTGAAGAGGCTTACTCTGTACATACCCAATGGTTGTGACTGACAGATGGGTGATTGAAAGTCATAGCCAACTCAAGGAGAATTGTAAACAAATGTATTCCATCACCTAATTAAGCACATTATCCTATTAAGGTTTGGCATAGAAGGTCATTTTATGATTAATATCAACGGATATGTGAACTCATTCATTTAGAAGTTAAAATTTTGGGAGAAAAAAATTATTTTTCTTCTGTATGTGATCCCATACTACTCATCAGCCAAGCACAAAAGGTAGGTAAACTTGGTTCAAACCAAGTTCCACCACAGCAGTTCAATGACCTTAAATTAATACTATCTCTGTGTGCCTGAAGCTCCATCTATAAAATGAAAACCTTCTCTATTTGAATAGTTACAGGTATTATTATAGGTATAGCTAGATAAATAGATGATAGATATGCAGAAGTATGATAGATGCTTAATATATAGAGTGATAAGTGATACATAGATATATGATAGGTATAGAAGACTGATAAATAGATAATACAAGATAGATGATATATAGGTAGGTAGACAGTAGATAAAGGTATGGTAAGTATATAGATGCTAGACTGAGGATTACACAGATATAAATAATCTATAGATAGGCATATTGACTTGGTTAAATCAAAGATATTAATACATAGGCCTAATCTCACTGTTGTCATTATCATCACCATCAACACTATGATTACTGAATCCCAGGAGTGCTGAAAAGTAAAATGGTAGGTTATAATGCCTTAAATGTACAGAATTAATCCTTGGTTGAAAAGATAATGTATTAATTAAAGGCAAGTTTGAAGTCTTATTAAAGGTAAGTAGAGATGATGTTTATTTGTGTGATTAATAAGAAAACTTAAATCAAAATATCTCTAGAATTCTACTGTTACATGTTGTGAAAATTGACAAAACATTTATACCTGAATAACCGATAGCATCTTCACATGAAGAAGGAAAGTGTTGACTCTTCCCTGTCTACCTTGGCATTTACAAATAATAGAAAATAAGCTTATAGCATTGTGCAATTTGTAATTGTATTTCTCATCAGATAAATCTAAATTAATCTGAATCATAGGGGAAAATATCTGATACATTAAGCCAGAATCTTTTCTAAGAATAAAGCTCAAATGCTGAAGACATCACCCAGTCAGAAAATTCCAAATATATAAAGCAATAGTACCAATAGTAACTTGTTATTTCTCTAATACCATTTTACCATATACTAAGCAAATATACAAAATGGGTTGTATTGTATGAGAGAAAAATCTGTTTTCAATAACAATGGGTACTCATTTCAAAATTGTAAATGATTACTATCAACTTACTTAATGATAGTTTTACATATATTACATGACACTATGGAGGACCCCTGCATCTACAGAGTGTATATAACTGTATCTATGTGTATGATCCTTTATATGTATATTATGGTCTCAACAATGCCTTCCTTGTTTATGTCTTAAATTTTCTTTTTAGGTATACAAGTGTGTTCATGAATGCACATGTAAATGAGGAGACACTGAGTGGAGGCCAGAAGAAAATATTGACTATCAGCTGAAATCACTTTCCATGTTACTTGAGACAAGGTTTCTCTGTGTAGCCCTGGCTGTCCTGGGATTCATTCCAGGCTGGCCTCAAGCTCAGAGATCTGCCTGTCTCTGCCTCCAGAATGCTGGGATTAAAGGTGTGTGTTGCCACTACCACCAAGCTTTTCACATGAGTTTCTCTGTATGAGTGTCTCTGGCTCTGGCTCTGTCTCCCCCACCTATTCTCTCTCCCATCCCCCTTTAGGTCTTTCCCTCTCTCTCTTCTTTTCCTCGTTATTGATTTGTCAGTTGCTGGAGGTGTAGTGGCTTAACTCTACATTGTTACAAATATTCTATCAATACTTACATTATTCTTTTTTTTTTTTTTGGTTTTTCGAGACACGGTTTCTCTGTATAATAGCTCTGGCTGTCCTGGACTCACTTTGTAGACCAGGCTGGCCTTGAACTAACAGAGATCCACCTGCCTCTGCCTCCCGAGTGCTGGGATTAAAGGCATGCGCCACCACCGCCCGGTATAGTTCAGTTTTATCATAACCAGAAAGATTACAATTCCTGAAAATCCGTTAGAGTTTGTAAGTTGTCTCACTCATATGGTCATTTTTGATTCATAGTTCAGACATCCGTGAACAAAATATGCATTTTCTCAAAGCTAAATCCATCATTATATATACTTCAAATACCTTATATACAGTAATTAATATATCAAAATATTATGTATAATCTAGTTGTTTTCTCTTAGAGGGCAAACATCATATGCTAAGTAATGTCTCATAAATTAAGACCTCATTGATAGAAGTATGTCTTTATTCTTAGTTCTGTTTATTTTTCTATAGATGATTTAAAGCCATACTGTAGAAAACAGATGAATATAGAATATCATGTTTTTGTTGGATTATCCACTTTGTCCTTTGGAATCTTTGATTTTGATGTTAAAGCAATGGTTATTGTTTCCATGATGCCATGTTTTATTTTGAAAACTTCACTTTGTATTTGAACAGGTCTCCTGTAAAACACACCTCAGTAGAAACACTTTTTATTTAGTAATACATACTTATTTGAACTATATATTAATCAACATTTCTTGTATATACTAGTATAATGGATTTTAACATTGACTAATCTTCTCTTCAGTTCTACACTGCATGTATTTAATGCATTAATGATTTCTCAGTGAGGCGCCAATACATTGAATATGTCAATTGGTGACTCTGAGTCACCAATCTGTGTGTTGGTGTCTCATAAAGGAAAGAAATCAAAGCACTTCCCCTTGGTGTCATTTGACTAAGAATGAACTCAGGTGGGCATTCTCTAAGTTCCCCCATCTCTTCTTTCTTTCTTGTCTGCCTATTCTATGAGTCTGAATTTCTACATACTTGAATGCTTCTTTTCTCTCTAGTGTGTACATCTGTGTCTGAGTGCATCTGTTTGCCTGAGTGTGTCCCTTGCTAACAAAAGTTTTGCTCTCTTTTTTTAATTGGAAAGCACAGAAAGTATCACATGGGGAAAACATACTGAACATTTTATATCTTTCACAGAGTTTTACAAGGGATTAAGTCACTGAGTCCAGTTGACCCAAAATGACCCAGATAACAATAGTACTATAAACATAATTGTTAATCAAGCAATATCCATATGTTGAATTCAACATTTATGACAGATATTCATATGATGTTTTCATCAAATGTTATCATAGCTCATATATAAACACACATATGATACCTTTAGGTCGAGGGAGGGCATAGAAAACTACATAACTTAAAATCACAGTTATTCATAACCTTAGTTTAATTACATGGAAAATCCAAGTAAGTAATGTTGGTTGTTACATTGTTCTCTTACAGGCAGGTAAAGCAAGTAGCCTCAATCATACATGACAATAGCAGTCTTTTTTTTTCTTTTTTAGTTTTGCTGTGTTTATTGTCTCTTAATAAGTAAAGGTATCACATATGTCTGAACTTGTACTAATGTTGTGTCTTTTCCTTTTATTTCTTCTATGCTTTATCTTTTTTAATGTTTATTTATTACTTCAATTTACATCTCCATCACAGTCCCCTCCCTCCACCCCTCCTGGGCCCACCCTCTCACCATTCTGGCACCCCACACCAGAGGAGTAGGATAGATGGGACAATAGCCATCTTAAGTGATCTCAAGGTGTATTGTTTAGTTGGGTTGTGAGGTCCAAGAAAAGTTGCAGTCCCTTAGACTTTTAGAAGTATTTTTATCCTAACACATTACCACACTACTCAACAAATAATTGTGAGTTCCTTCAACTTCCTTTTTAATTAACTGTTATTCATTCATGTACCACCACCTAAACATGTTCATTACTGAGTCATTTGCTCTGTTTACTACACATACTAATGATAATAACAGACACTTTTGGTTTTCTGCAATGTAGCACAGCATATGCTTGCAATTTTCAATTGTCATAAACACTGTTGCTTTATTTGGGAGACTAGTTCAAAGCTAAGATTAGAATTTGGAGGTTTCTTACCCCATGACCAGTAATATTTGTTTTAGGAAAATAGTTCTAAGAATTCAGAATAAGTCAAGAAATTAAAATGTGTTTGATGACCAGTGATCATATATCCTTTCAACTGTTGTTATGCCATTATGTTACAGGTGTATATACTAAAGTATCAAGCTCTTCACCTACCGACTATGGGGTATTAATATTCTCATGTTTGTTTTCTTTTGTAAGACCCTGAGTAGCAAGTTGTTCATCAGTTTAACTGGAGACCCCAGTTAGATAGACAGTAGTTTTTAAAGATCTGCAGAACTCATTTGAACTTGAGTGATATTTTACAAGCATGAAACTTTCTGTGATCCACTGGATAGATGCCTACTCACCAATTTTCAGTTCATTAGTCTGTGATAGTGTTTCCCATCCATAAAGGAGGAAAATGGAGATCAATGTGCTCCTACTAAAAGTGACTCTTGACAAGTTGTTTCATATTATGCATTTATTTTAAGGAGAACATTTTTTAAGAAACTAAAAATAAAAGTCCCTAAATTTAAAGCTATGCCTAATATGCAGGAGCAATTTCCATCTGGATAATATATAATTCCATTCTTTGAAGTGATAATTATTGGTCCTCAGAAAGCAATTGAGATAAAAATACATAAAGTATCCTCAAATTAGGGGTTTAACTGCAAAATTAAAGTATCTGAATGCTTGGGAGATATGCCTGAAGAGATATTTGTGTCGGACTAGTGGGAAAAACTGGGACAGGAAATAGTCATGACTTAAGCTTGGTTGGTCCATTCTATTAACCTTGTTCTTAGCCTTTTTTGTACTGTGCTAAGTAAATGCTCATATAATACTACTTTATATTCAGCTCCTAAACAAAACATGTTTTAAATATAGATTATGCTTTAGCATACCTCAAAAACAGCCAAAATGGTTGGTGTGAGTATTTCCAGCACCTGGTGCAGGCAGAAGGCCATGTCTTTGACATAAGCCTAGGTTACAGTATGAAACCTGTCTAAAAATAAAATTGATTACTTACTCAAAAACTGTATGTCCACCTCCAGAAAGATGCATGTGATGGGACCTTACAACTTGTCAATAATACATTAATGTGGTCAGCATCTTCACTAACTGCGGAGAGCTGAATGAAGCCTCCCTTCATCTGGCTCTCTACCAGGAAACCAGGAACTTTTTGCATGCTGAAATGAACATATTGACTACTAAACAGGGACAAATACAGCATCCTATATCTCAATGAATTTAATTTCATGTATATTGGTAATAGAAACCTGCAGGTCTATCAAGAGATGCATAGGGAAAAATATAAAATTTTCAGCTGCAAGAAGCACTGTAGAAAACATAATTTAATTTGCAATGTATATCTGAAAAAAAAAACAGAAATCAAGAGGATTTCATTTCCTGCGGTCAAATCAAGGCATATTTCTCTGTCTTTTACACTAGCCTTTGGGAGTTCCAAATAAAGATCATAATTTGCCTTAGGATTTAACAGAAAACCTGGTTATTTAAAAGAAATGGTATTATGTTAATTGTTTTCAGTTTGAAAATCTCCTATTTCTATTTAGGTATATCCTATACATATTCAATACAAATATGTAAAAACTCCACACTATTTTATAATGTCTTTAAAATATTAATATTTTATAATTTTCAACTGTTTCTAGCATTTTTCAAATATATTATAAGTCATTAATATGTCTTTGAATATGTGCTATTGATGCCAGCCTCAAAACAGACACGATAGAGTAACATGCTCATATTCATAGTACACGCATCTTCTTAGACATTGGTAACAAAGTTAGACATTGCTTCAAAGATAGAAAACAGCTGGGTAATGTAGTGTATGCATATAACTACAGCACAAAGAAGTCTAAAGTGGGAGGATTGTGATCACTGAATTCTACAAATGAGACTGGCTCTCTCTCTCCCCATCTCAATATGGGCACATAAAACATACATAGAATGTATCGAATATCTACCAACTAATTTGAAAAAAGAAAATAATCTTTAAAAAGTATTGGTGTTCCTGGATATACATCCAAATGACTCCTCACGGAATGATAAGGAAGTTTCCTCATCTATGTTCATAGCAGCCTTATTTCTAATATCTAGAAACTGGAAATAACCCAGATGTCCCGCAGCTGAAGAATGGATTTAAAAACTGTAGTACATCCATACAATGGAATACTACTCAGCTATCAGAAATAGCTAAATCATGCAATTTGCAGCCAAATGGATGGAACTAGAGAAGCTCATCCTGAGTGAGCTAACCCAGACTGAGAAGGATGCACATGGCATCTATTCACTTATAATAGGATTTTAGCTATATAATACAGGATATCTGTACTACAACCGACACACCAAAGGGAACATGGACAGAGACTTTTTTTTCTTTTTTTCTTTCTTTTTTTTGTTGTTTGTTTTTGTTGGTTTGTTGGTCTGTTTTTTAGTTTTCCTCGCTAGCAATGAGACACTTTTCACTGGTGGTACTGCCTTGTAGGCCCCCAGTGTATGAAGAGGCTCTTGGCCCTCATACGACTTCTGAACTGGGGCAAGGGACTGTTATGTAGGGACACTCCACTCCAGAGGAGCAAGATGGAAGGATTAGGGGGTAGAGGATGGGAGGGCGGGGCTGGGAAGGGGGGGAAAGAGGACAATATGATGGAGATGTAACCTGAAGCAACAAATAAATAAATTTATTAATTAAAAAAAGCAGGTAACAGGTTTAAAACACTGTAAAAATTAAAGGTTACACCTGTTCGACCTGGTTTTATAAACCTCCAAGAGTCAAAAAAATTTAGAGCTAAGGTAAAATACATGAAATGTGTGGTGTTAGCCCATGCCTTTAACTTCAGCAGAGACAGGAGGAGCACTATAGAGTTAGTTGTCTTATAAATTCTAGAGTTACAGGAACAGGGTAGTGATGGTGCACACCCTTAATCCCATCATTCGAGAAGAATACACCCTTAATCCCAACACACTAGAGACAGAAACAGGCAGATCTCAGAGCTAATGGTCAGCCTGATACAAAACAATCTCTAAATAGAAAAAAACTTTGATCCAGGGGTAATAGAGCACATCTTTAATCCCTTCAGCTGGGAGCAACAGGTCTTTGATCCCAATACTTAGAATGCAGAGACAGGCACATAGGATTTGGAAGGATTTAAGTTTAAAAGCTACTTACAAAAGGCATGCTCAATGAAGACAAATTGTCCTTTGAGATCTCAAAAAATATACACTAAAGGCTTGTTTAGCTCCAAAATAACAAAATAATTTCTTCATTAATCCAGATTGAAAGATAATACTTTATATATTGTCAAAAAAAACAAATTTGCTTCAGGAACAATATTACCTGAACCCCCCCCAAAAAAAATAAATAAAAGGTAATTGTCCCAGAGTTAGGATTAGGGCAGGGCTCTGTTCTTATCTTTCCAGGAGATTTAAAGCATCCATTCAAGGAATCCAGGGACAACTGGACAATGGAAACCTCAGCAGAAAGCAGATCAGACACCAAAGAAGACTAGTGGCCCAGACGATCCAACCTTGCAGACTTCCTCAATAGCTGTTTCCTCAAAAGTCTACAACCACAACAACTCAAAATCGCTAAGATTGTTCAGATCCACAGACTGCTCCAGCCAGAACTTCAGTAAAGCCCTGAAGATCAGCTTCTGTCTACAAACATCTTAGGATATCTAAATAGCTGAGAACAGAAGGACTGAACATCAAATGATTCTATTAACATTTTTTAACGATTTTTCCATTCTTATTTGGACCCCAAACAGGTTTACTACATCCCAAATCAGCAGGAAGTCATTTTAAGAGAGCGATGGCCTATGCCAAGAAGGTGGGGAGGGTGTTCCCCCCCTCTTTGGTTATTTGATGGATAACAGAAAATTTTGTTATTTAGGAGAAGAGACTACAAGCTGTTAAATGGCCTTGTTAAATGGCTTTTGGAGGTTAGACCCAGGGACTTCTATGTTTTTCTTTTCTGTATCCTTCTTTCTCTCCTATGTAGAAGTGAATAGACTTGAGAAAAAATGGGACATAGACATAGTATAGGAAAGACCAAGAAAAAAGGACAGATTATTGAATATGCCCTTATACCTTTGTATATTGATACAAAATTAATATTATATTTGGCTAAATTGGTATTGATCATTGTATATTAATGCAAAATTAAGATTGTATTGGACTACATTGATATTGATCTTTGTATATTGATATAAAACTAAGGTTATATTTGGCCACAAAGGTATTGACCCTTGTATATTGATGCAAAATTAAGATTGCATTGGGCTACATAGGTATTGATCTTTGTATATCGATACAAAATTAAGAGTATATTTGGCCACATTGGTATTGATCTTTGTATATTGATACAAAATTAAGGGTAATGCTTCTTAAAGGTATTGTACCTTAATGCTTAAAAATGACATGTGAATTTTGGCCTTTTGATACCAACCGTCATAAATTGTTTAGGATAATTAAGAAATGCAAACTCATAGTCATGCAAGCATGTCATTTTGTTAGTTACTATGACAGTCTATTACAGTTATTTTCTAAACTACTCAGAAATCAAGTTGTTAAGAGACAGCAATATTTGCTTATCTAAACATAAGAGATAGATAGGGCGTCTTCAAAAACCCCAAGAGATCTGCAGAGTATGGCATTGAAAGATGTTTTCTTAAATTAAGATTTTTTTTTGATATTGAGACATGCCAGCTCCTGACAGCATCCCCTGTTCCACTCCAAGTAGAAGATAAGCATCAAAGAATCTCCAGTGTGAGATGGTTGAATTAGTGGCAAGCCTATCTCTTGGCAAAAAAACAAAACAAAACAAACAAACAAACAAAAAAAACCTTGCTTCAACTGTAGACAGATTGCTGTCCAGAAAGGATAAAACTTGGAAGCAGGTAAGTCGACAGCCTAGCTCTGCCCAGAAAGGGATAGGTAAGTCCTTCATAATTCCTGCTTTAAAATCAATGTCTGTCAGAGAAACAGGGCCAAACGGCTGAAGATTGATGCTGTAATGTGTGGAGAGAAAATGGGAACTGTCCAGGCAGCCACTGCTATGTCATTTCTTAGTTTTGGAAGCTGCAGGCCCTGCACTTCCTATATAATCAGATATATTTATCCCTCTCAGGTCTCTGAGGTGGTTGAAGAATAGATAGCTAGAGTCTCGTAGGTAAATTTTGAGCTGTTTAGGAATCAAGAGGGTGTTCTGGATATAAGAAGATGTTTTTAAAATTGTGAGGCAAGTTAGTATGAAAGCAGAGTTAGATATAGAACTCTAAACTCATGGAGATGGTTAGATGGTAGAATGTTAAAGTCAGGTGCCAAATACATATGGACTGGACATTGGGAATGTATGCTAAGCCATATAACTCTCATAATTGTGGCCTATTTATTTCTGTTGTTTTGTATTGTAATTATTGTTATAAGAGAAAGAACCATTTGTTGGACGGAAAGGGGGGGCTGTTGGGGGAAAAAGATCTACCTTAAACGAAAAAAAAAAAGGGTAGAGGATGTGGGGGTTGAGGGGGAAGAGGGTGAGAGTTTGGAAGGGTGGGACAGGAGGGGGAAGTAGGGAAGGGATTGTGACTGAGATGTAACTTGAAGAAATAAAAAAATAAATTATAAAAAAAATCTTAAATGGAAAAACAAACAATAAAAAAGTATTGTTGTTGCTCTTTTAAACTGCAATTGAACTTGATAATATCATTCCAAAGAATTTACACAGGTTGTCTTAACAATGTCTCCTCGACAGATCACATGAGAAACCATCTTCAGAAGGCCTGATTTCGTTCTCATTTCTGCTTCATTTGCTTCCTTGTGTTTAAAATTTGTCTTTCTATTTCTAATACTCTCCAAGAAGTTTAAAATGCAGTTCTGCCTCATGCTTAGACATGTAGCTACAGGCATCAGGGTCCTGGAAGAGGCTTCCAGGAGCCAGTGATAGCTGCAGTTTGGTACAGCCAACACTTTGGTTAACACATAAGCCCAGAGGCCTGGCTAACAGCTGCATGTGTTCGAGTACACAGCATGTTCTACCAAATATTCTTGTCTAGCAAGCAGTGTGTCGCAACTGTTTACTGAAGTGAATAGTAGCCTGCTCATTCAAGGATTCTGCATGCCAACCCTGGAAAAGTGAACAATGATCTGTCACAATCAAAGGGAATTCCCAATTCCATTCTGCTAATCGTTTTATGACCATATTACAGCTCCTCTTCTTCCTTCTGTCTTATTCTTTATTCTGACTCCCATGCTGCAATTTGTGTGATGTAATTGATGGTCTTTAGTATGACAATGAGCAATTAACAACTGCAGGCCTTTGTGTTCATACAGATATAAAAATATCCTCAATTCTAAGCTGTATTTTCCCAAGCCAGTTACGGAAAAGAAACATACAAGTATAAAATTTCCTATTGAATATAAAAAAAGTCTTCACATGTGGAAAAAAATCAATTTTAAAATCAAGAATTGTGTAATTGAGAACATAAAATAGTTTATATTCTTTTTGATAACAGGTCTTGAAATATGTATAGATTGTGGGAGGGCTAACATATATTATTCTGCAATACTTACTTTCATATGAAAAGAATATTCAAAATCTCCACTTGGATATTTTCAAGAGTATATTACAATTGTATTAACTATAGGTAACACATTGTACTATAGATCTCATGAATTTGGGAAACATTGTGCTCAATGAAACAAATCAGTTTTATGAAAAGAAGGTCTGTAATCAGAGCGAAGTGAGCATGTTTCCCAACACTGTACTCTGCAAGAAGTCTCTGCTGGATATGGGTGCTGGCACTGTTCTGGCCTGGAGCTTAAATAGGAGTTGCTTTCAGCCTTGCTAAGGTACAATAGTCGTCTGGGTCCAGTCTTTGGGCCACCAGATTCTTTACTTACTTGCTTGACCAATGTTCTACATGACTCTCTTCAGTATAGCTGTGTCTGTGTTTTGGATCTCCATATCACCCATCCTCCCATCCTCATCTGTTTGTTACTGAACCATATAATTAACAATTACAGAAGGCCACCAGGCTTCTACAGATGCACCTGGGCAGGCTCAGTTCACTGCACTACTGCCTGCACAAAGCAATCCAGTCTGTCCCAGGCTGGCGGCTCATCCTGGCCTTCTCACTGACTCTCTCTTATCTAATTCATGCATTTGTTATTCAATTTCATATTGTCTATTCCTTGTCACTAAGCTCCTTTTTTTTCTGTTTGTGAGTGCATTCATTGTACTTTTGGTCAAAGCTAATATCGAATATTTAAATTTTTGAAAAGGTCTGTGAGACTTGTATTTTAATTTCTTGCATGGTATTAGTGGTATCTGTGTGGTGTAACAAAGTGTGTAGGGACAATTATAGAGTCTTCTATCTGTAAGAGGCACTGATGGTATCATGTGCTTTTTAATGCATACTTGGAAAAATGGGAGTCAAAATAAACTGATGAATTTCCTTATATGATACAAAAATGTAGGCAGAATTTTCTGGTATTCTAGGCTACAGTGACTTGCAAGAATGGGATCACATCTGCCTAAAAATCTGATAACAAAACTAGTATTCAAAATAAGTAATGCTCTCGGTTTTCACATTTAAAACAGATCAATCATTTTTTCTCTTAGCTATTAAAAAAACAAATGAAAAATTGTGTTCCTAAATAGTTACAAATTATCTCAAAATATCTGAATGTTAGAAGGACATAGTATCATACTCCTATCATCCCAGATCTTGGGAGATGAGGGCAGAAAGATCAGGAGATCATCCTCAGCCACACACAAAGTTCAATGGTAATCTAACTTACCTGAGACCTTCTCCCCAAAACCCAAACAAGCAAAACTAATAAAATAATTATGTGTGTGTGTGTGTGTGTCTGTCTGTCTGTCTGTGTGTATTTCAAGTTCAATATATATATATATATATTCAGTTATCTCCTTGACTTTTGGGAGATGTTTTCTCATTGAACTTGAAACTCAGTAATTCAACTACCCAGGAACACCAAGGATCCAAGGATCCTCCTTCTGCACTGGGATTTCAGATTTCAGGTCCAGTGCCTGTCCTCATATTTGGATGTTTAACATGCATCCCAAGGATCCGAACTTGGACTCTTCTGACATATATGTGTGTGTGTGTGTGTGTGTGTGTGTGTGTGTGTGTGTGTATCATAGTGAAGTTCAGACAAATTACTCAAAAATAGACAAATTATGATATATGTACATAAAACCCTGTACCCTTTCTTTCATTATTTTTAATAATTATCTTTTCAAAATAGACATTCTGCTGTGAGGCAAGTATCTGGTTGAACACACTGCTATTATCTCTGAAATGGTAATTACTGGGGGAAAGTTTAATGATGAAAATAGGAAAAGCATAAAACCTACCCGTCATGACTACTTGAAGAGCTGGCTGTGAGTGGGCTGTGAGAACATGCTCAGAGCAAAGGACAGCGTTTCAAATGACAGATTTCTGCTTAATGTGGCTGCTGTGGCAGGGTGGAGATGAATAGCAACAGCATTCATCCCTAAGGCATCTACGCGGTTGTGTTTGTGTGAGTGTATGTGTGTGTGTGTGTGTGTGTGTGTGTGTGTGTGTGTGTGTGAATCTGTGTATGCATGAATCTATGTGTATGTGCATGTGAAGGGCCATGGTGGACATTTGTATCTTCTGTCTCTCCACCTTAGCTTTTGGGAGATGTTTTCTCATTGAACTTGTGTAACCGATCTTTTAAATTATTATTTAACACTTATTTATTTATTACTAAATTCACTTAAAAAAAACACCAACAATTTTTTATCTATTAATCCTATAAATTCCTACAACCCCTTTAACCTATCCACTAAACCTATTGATAATTATAACAACTACTTTCATAACCTTTTAGAATGATACAGTCTCTGGGGCAGGTCCTCAGTTGTCAGGAACACAGTCTTTGTTGTAGATTCTTTAACGCACTTAGCAGTCCTTTTTCTGGATCTCTCAGATGCAGGTTCATCAGGGTAGTTGGTTATTGCAGTCTCACCTTAAATAAGGCTTCATGCTTTCTTCTCTGTGGGAGACCCCAGCCGTCTGCAGGCCAATTTACTTCTTTTGAATCAGGAACTCAGATGCTCTGCCTCAGTCCTTAAAGCCAGGCACAGTTTCCCCTAGGCCACTGATCGGACAGATCAAACCCCTCCAGGCAAAAGCTGAGCCACAGGGTCCAGTCCTTGGCCTTTTGGTGTCTTGCTCAGGCTTTCTTTGTTCACCGGCTTCTTTCTGCTTCAGGGAGAGAGCTGGCCATCAACGGCCAGCCCTTTTTTCAGCAGGACTCTTGGAGCTCTCTAACATCAGGGGCCTCTTCTCTTCTGGGATCCATGCACTGTCCTCAAATAGGAGGAACTCTGTTTCAGCTTAATTTGGGCTCCGCCCACTTAGCAGCTGAAAACAATGTCAGGCCAGATACTTTGTTTCTTCAAGTCCATTAAGTCTTTCCTGCTTTCCTGACTTTAAACTTGTTTTTTAGTCTATTGAGTCTTTCCTGTTTTTCCTGACTTCAACCTTGTTTTTCAGTCTATTAAGTCTTTTCTGTTTTTCCTGACTTCATGCTGATAATGCTGTTCATGCCCCGAATTAAGAGACAGTATCAGAAACTCCTATATATTTTCTAAATCTAATTTATCTAACCCCTACAAACTTGGAACTCACTAATTCTACTACCCAGTGAACACCAAGGATCCTCCTCCAGCACTGGGATTTCAGGTCCAGTGCACCTGCCCCCATATTTGGATGTTTAATGTACACCCCAAGGATCTCATCTTGGACTCTTCTGCTTGTGTAATAACAACTTCACTCACTGAGCCATGTCCATAGTCCTGCTTTATCAGTTAGTTTGGTCCACAAGCATTTTCAAAGGTGTAGTTATTTAGAGATATGATCAAGAGTTTATTTGACCATAAACATTTAAGTTTATCAATAAGATGGAGGTCTTAAGACTTCCTGGGGAACAGAATTTCAGGGTCCTAGATGGATCTACTAGCCTCTTCCTGGGATATTGACTGAAACAGGCAAGCAAGCACCTTGGAGGCCAAGGAGCAACTCTCAACAGAGGCAAGTCCATATAATTCCTGATTCAAGAAAGGAAGACTGTCTGTGGCTCTGTGCCATGTCTCCTACTGCTAGGCCTCTTTCTAGCTCAGAGAATGTGTCTGCCTAGAAATGTTCCCATTTGTTTAATGGAAAGCACTTTCAGTGGTATCTTGGCAAATCATGGACATGCATGTCAATGCACCAGAAGGTGCAGGAGAGGAGATGCAGACAGAATGTAGGATGCAACAGGAGACTGACCCTTATAGCAGTGTATCAAGATTGTTTTGTTCTTGAGCAATCATAGAACGGTCTTTTTGCTGTGCTTCAGGATATGTGTTGAAAATACCACTGTACAGAAAGGAGAATGAAATAAAAAGCAAATAAAACATAGCTCTAGTCAGTTGTTTTCCATTAAAAGATCAAAGATGGTACATCAATCATATGCTTCTGAGTAGAATTATTTTTAATTGTGTGTGATGAAGAAACACACTTAGAGATGGTTTTAAGTGCAGATTTCACTTAGCTTTGGCAGACACTTTTAATTAGCTGTTGTAATGAGATTCCTGGGCTGAAAATAGCTTTATGCAAAGCTATAGATAACACAATATCAACATGCTGTACTGTGATAAAAACAATAAAAGGAATTTTAAAACTCACAAGGAAAATATTGATGTAAAAATAGAATAAAATAGATGTGTATTTGGGAAGGTGATTTAGTACATATTAGCACTCATGGCAAAGGTTGGGAATCCGAGTTTGATACCCAGAATCTACATCAATGCCAGTGTTCACATGACATCTCACCTGTAATTGCATCACTCAGAAGGTTGAGGCTTGGATCAGCAGAGCAAGCTGAATAGCTATGTTAGCCTGATAATTGATCTCTGGGTTTAATTGAGTGACCCCACCTCAATGAGTAAGGTGGAGAGTAATCAAGGCAAACTCTCTACCTCATATTGCAGCCTCGAGTCTCTACACATATGAACACACTTATACACAAGTGCACCTACAAATGTGGTCACAAATATATACATGGATATACACCACACAAACATACAAAATATGTACCCGTAAAGTGTGTAATTCCACAATGACCACTTACATAGTCCTACTTGGGAAAGACCTTAGGAAAAAACGAGCTAATTAAGAACGGAATCTTAAATACATAAAAGTGTCAAACACATTGTGAAACCTGACCTGTGATATATCTATAATACAAGTTATATAAACAATAATAGGACATGGAACATGCCTCCTCCAATAGAGAATACAGAGCAATGTATTCAAGACTCAAACCTAGAAATTCAACCCAGAAACCTAGCATTCTAGACTCACAACCTCAACCTAGCAACCAGGAGTATGTTGACATGTTAGTTCAAAGAGTCCCCTTATCAGGAAATTGCAGCTTATTTTACCCAGAATCAAAGCAACAAAGCAGGATCACTATCCTCATTCAACAATTCTGAAACCTTTAAGCCCCCAGAATTTAAAATGTTTGATACCAGATTACAGAAGTACTAAATTCATCCTGAGCTAGAAGGGCATTCCTTCTCATCATTTTCAGGACTGCCAGAAATCATAGGAGTTTGTCACAAACTATGTGTGTGGAGAGGAGGGCCTCCCTCATCACTCACTAACACATTAACATTTACAGTTAAAATCCATGAATAGAAAACCTCCTTCCCTGCTAATCTTCTAAAACCTGAGGAAGTTTGAGTTCTGCACACCTGACCCTGAAGGCTTAAAGGTACTTCATTTAGAACTTGCCCTTCTGCTGACTAGCCAGGCACTACGGTGGAAGTTCTCCACTTACTTTACAGCCTGCTCCCCTCCTTACTTCAGATTTCAGTTCTGCCACATTAGTCTCCCTGCCCACCTGACACGGTAGACACACCCCTGCCCAAGAACTTCTGTATTATGGAATTCTGTCCCCAACCACACACCTTCCAAAAAAAAAAAACAAAAACAATTCCAGTTTTGAGAGGACATTGAAAACAAACTTTTCCACTAGACCTATTCACCCTAATTCACAGAACACACTATCAACATAATATTCTCATTCCTCTTCTTAGATTTATGTTTGTATGTAGCGCTTGCACACCGACTTTTTACACTTATTTCATTTGTTTTATCCTACAGTAAATAGACCATTTACTGTAGAAAGTTGTTAAATCTTATATGTATATACACATATATATATATATATATCTTCATCTTTATGTATCTCTTCCAATTTTAGACATTATGGATATATTTTTAGCAAAATGTATTTTTCTAGCTTTTCCATTTATAGGCAAAAGATTGATTCCTGTGTAAATACTTACTTGCTATGGAAAGAAAAATTACCAACTTCTTACTGACTTCATCCTCTAACTTTTATTTTGTAAAGTGGAGTATATTTTAAATTGTAACAGGTCTCATACTAAGCACAGAGTTCAGGACACTTTACTGTCACACACATATTTTATTGAGACATGCTTGACAAACAAAAGGAAAACTTCAAGGTGTATAATACTGAAATGCACTCAAAAGAACCCTGAGTGTGATGCACTGATGTATGTAAACAGTGTAAAATAGACATTTTGAGTAAGATATTCTTCATATACTCACATCAAAGTTAGCTATGTGTGGTGAGAGCACCTTGAAAACTCATTTCCTTATTGAATTGTAAGTCTAACCATTGTATTTTACGCACATTAATAATGAGAGATGTGGGGCCACAGTGGACTAGCTTAATGCGCAGAAATCCCCCACTTTTACTAACAAAGTTTCCTGAGCACTATGAGTGGGATTAGAAATATAGTATGCCACCACAACTGCCAATCATAATCAGATTTTAGCCATATAGTACAGGATAACCACAGTACAGCCAATGCACCAAAGCGAACAGGAACATAAGCTTTGTTTCCTGTCAATGAGACACTTTGCCCTAGTGGTGCTGCCTTGTAGCTCCCAGTGTATGAGGAGGCTCTTGGGCCTCATAAGACTGCTGAACTGGGGCGGGGGACTGATATGTAGGGACACTCCAGTTCGGAGGAGTGGGATGGAAAGGAGAGGGGGTAGAGAGGGGGTAGAGGGTGGGAGGGCAGGACTGAGAGGGATGGAAAGAGGGCACTGTGATGGAGATGTAACCTGAAGTAATAAATAAACATTTTAAAAATGTTAACAATAATAAAAAGAAAGAAAGAAATACACTACGGCATAGTTTGCTCTCTCAGAACTTATTTTCAAATGGGGATGAAATAAAAATCTGTAACCACACTTATAAAATCAATAAAGGAAAATAAATTCTTATTTAAAAAGAAATGGAAGGAAAGAAATTATTATAAAGAATCCTGGGCAGTGTTCATCCTGCATATTCTCTATGTTAGCTATAGTCTCCATTCTAAATAAATGGCTGAAGGGTTGCACAGAAGACAGATACCGAAAGATTCTGTCACTCTCTGTCCATATATTAATTGCCCCTTTCTTGAAAAGCAAAGCAACAGAATTATAGATATTCATGCATATCATCATTTAAAAACATTCAATTTTGTTCCAAATTCTCATCGTGGTCAGGCAAAGGCATTTTTGCTTACAATTCTTATTTCCGTGTTATCTCATTGGACCATGTCATTAAAGAAGAATATTATTCTTTATTTTATAAACAAAATAAGATAAATTCACCAAAAATGCCTACCTCCAACTCTTCATCCTAATTCCAATGTCATTTGTGTGTGCAAATATGAAAATTTACCTTATTGCTCTATAGTGAAGTAAAACGATAGCTTCATATTCTCTGTTGGATATAACGATAGCTTCATATTCTCTGTTGGATTAGTAGTAGATTTGTTTCCTAGGATATGTTTTCTTATTTTCTTATTAGGTCCTTAGTAGAATCAGAATTTAACTTGAGATGACACAATAAACTCATATCAAAGCTTTTCATTAAATGTTAATAATCCAGAGATTATGTAATCAAATATGTCAGTTATTACAGGCATGTCAACACTGGGATATATAGTTCATGGAAATTATTATTAAAAGAGAATATTTTAGTAACCTTCTTACCAAATTTTTTTATAAATGTTAAGTCTACACTGATGGTATTCAGACCTCTTTATATCTCCTAGAACAAAAGCCCAGGAAGGCCGACTTCTGAAATGAGTGATGCTGCCCCAGAGTGCTACAGACCTAGACACAGCACACATTTGGGAGATGGAGATAATCTTCACTAACAAAACAATCCCTGTCATGTGTTCAATCCCCAACTCCATACACAAAAAAAGTATAATCTATATTATGTCTGGAGACTAATTGTTTTCAAACTTTAAATTAGTTTCAAATTCAATGACATAATAAAATGTGTCAAGTTGATTCCAAGATTCATATTTATCAGTAATCAACATTAATTGTATTAATATTGAAGCAATGTACCACATTCTAAATTATATGTAGAATAGTTTGAGAAAATATAAGTAAATATTCACAGGTAATGGTAATTATGTCAAGGTCGTTTTTTTTTTACCTTTCTCTGTTTTCTAAGCATCTAAACTAACTACCTGATAACACGGAAAAATGAAAATATAATAATAATTTTAAAGTGCCTTTTACTTATTAATTTAATTTTCTATATTAGTTGTTTATTCAAATAAACTTCTGGTTTCTAGTATAAATAATACATTCACAAGTACTTTTAATATGTATTAATATTGTATTTTGTTATTAACAAAATACAATCAGATATATACTCTACTTTCTCATTTACATTTCATAATCTAATTTTGACAAAGGTGGTTTGAAGAATCAAATACCCCCTTACTAAAATAAAGCTTTAGCAAGAATACATTTGAGTATGGAGGTCAAGAAAAGATAAATAGTTCAGTGTTAAATATCTGCAGTTGAAGATGGCACTAAAATACAAAAGAAAAGACTTTAAACAGATCATATACTCAGACATGAAGCAAGTCTCAACAAGTACAAGAAAATTGAAATAACACCCTGCATTTTATCTGACCACTGTGAATTAAAGCTAGATACCAACAATAAAAGAAAGCCAAAAAAAAAACTCATGGAAATTTAACCATGTTCTACTGAATGAAAAATGGATCAAGACAAAAAGAAAGAAATTAAAGACTTTCTAGAATGCAATGAAAACAAAAACATGAGATTGAACCTATTCCTGACACTGATTAGATTATCAAGAACCAGAAACTGGATAACACAGAGACCTAGGACAAAACCAAATACTACTTATTTTTGAAGAAATAAAAAAAAAGAAATAATTGAAAAAAAAAAAGAAAACTTGGAATAGCTCTACCTCAAGCCACACCCATACCACTCCCGGGCATACATCCAAAAGATTCCACAACAAACCACAAGGACATCTCCTGAACTATGTACATAGAAGCTTTATTAGTAATAGCTAGAACCTGGAAACAACGCAGATGTCCCGCAAACCAAGAATTGATTAAAATACTGTGGTACATTTTTACAATGGAATACTACTCAGCTATCAGAAACAAGGAAATCATGCAATTTGCTGCCAAATGGATGGAAGAAGAAAAGCTCATCCTGAGTAAGCTAACCCTGACCCAGAAAGATGCACATGGCATGTATTCACTTATAACTCGATTTTAGACATATAGTACAGGATAACTATCCTATATTCAACAGACCCAAAGGAACAGGAACATTTATTTTGTTACCTGTTAGTGGGACACTTTGCCGTAGTGGAGCTACCATGTAGGCCCCCAGTGCAAGAGGCAACTATTAGCCCTCATATGACTGATGAACTGAGGTGAGCTGAGATGTGGGGACATCCCACACTGGAGGTGTAGGATAAGTGGAACATGGGGTAGAGACCGAAAAGGGTGGGGGATGGGGCTGTGATGGATATGTAACTTAAAGTAGTAAACGCAATAAAAATATCCAAAGAAAAGCAAGAAAAAAAGGAAAAAAA
This sequence comes from Lophiomys imhausi, assembly GCA_907164525.1. Taxonomy (NCBI): domain Eukaryota; kingdom Metazoa; phylum Chordata; class Mammalia; order Rodentia; family Muridae; genus Lophiomys; species Lophiomys imhausi. Next base: position 4,016,940 of record CAJQZJ010034182.1, read on the forward strand.
AAGTAGTGATAACCCAGACTCAGAAGGATACACATATCATCTATTCACTTATAATCAGATTTTAGCCATGTAGTACAGGATAACTACACTACGACCAATGCACCAAAGGGAACAGGAACATAGACTTTGTTTCCTATCAATGAGACACTTTACCCTAGTGGTGCTGCCTTGTAGGCCCCCAGTGTATGAGGAGGCTCTTGGCTCTCATATGACTGCTGAACTTGGGTGGGGGGCTGATATGTAGGGACACTCCACTCCAGAGGAGGGGGATAGAAGGGATGGGGGTAGAGGATGGGAGGGCGGCACTGGGAGGGGTGGAAAGAGGACACTGTGATGGAGATGTAACCTGAAGTAATAAATAAATATTTTTAAAAAGTAGTGATAAAATGACTCTTAATATTACTCTTCATTTCTTTTATTTGTGTGTATATGAGGAATGTTTGCTTGCCATGGTACCCATGTGGAAGGAAATCAGACAGAAATCTTTGGAAGTTGGTTTTCTCCTTCCCCAGGATGTGGATCCTGGGGATTAGACTCAATTTCTCAGACTCAAGAGCAAGCATTCATACCCATTGATCAATCTCACCACCTCATATATACTGTTTTGAGAACAATTAAAAATTTTAAAGTGATAACTCTATATGTTGTCTAAATATTACATGATATTGATTGTAAAAAAACATTTCATAGAAGTAATATATTGAGGGGAAAATAATAACCAGGTGTGTACATGTACATATGCATAGACACATTTAAGCTTTGGAGTTAAGATGTTAACTCTATGGTCTTAAGTTCCCCTGTGGAAGCATGAACAAATCTCTATTCACTCCAGAGAAGATATTAACAGATGCCCAATGAACTGATCCAAGTTTAGCTTACTTAACCAATGAGTTTATTGGACTTACTTAAAGGAACTCAAGTGAGGGGTCACCTACAAGAGACGGATGTGTTAGGCAGTTGCACCATTAGAAAGCTCACTCTAGCATTTCTCGTGAATGCAACATTCCAAACTCTCTACACAACTTTCAGGTAGCTCTGCTGAAGAACCTCCTTATATAAGTCCACGAAGGGCTCAGGAATCTTAAGAGTATCCAGAGGGTTGGTTTTGTCTTGGTTTTAATCTTATATGTTTCTTGTGACCTTCATGAACCTCTGAGCATCTCTTTTCTTTGGAAGTAAATGCTTTAATTTAAGGAAATTAGTTCCTTAACACCATAGGATTGATTATCAAATGAGGTAAATTAATAGAGGTAAAACTCATTAGCTAAAAACATAATGTCAGAAAGCTACATTTTTAAACCAATCTCTACCACTTACTGTTTAATCTTCATGTTGTTTCATTCCTCTGTTCTTCAGTCTTCTTATCTGTAAAATGGGAATAATGATTGTATATGCTTCAGAATATTTTTGTGAAATTTACATAGGGATAATAGTTAAATCACACCACATCATAATTTTAGTATAAGTGAAGCACTACATGGGCTTTCATCTTATTATTACTGATTTATTTTTTAATGGTCTTTTTTTAATTTATTTTTTATTTCTTCAAGTTACATCTCAATCACAATCCCCTCCCTACTCCCCCTCCAGTCCCACCCTCCCACCCTCTTCCCCCTCAACCCCCCCATCCTCTACCCAATTTTTTTTTTAGTTTAAGGTATGTCTTCCCTCCCCCAACAGCTCCCCCTTTCAGTCCAATGAATGGTTCTTTCTCTTATAACAATAAATACAATACAAAACAACAGAAATAAATAGGCCACAATTACGAGAGTTGTATGGCTTAGCATACATTCCCAATGTCCAGTCCATATGTATTTGGCACCTGACTTTAACATTCTACTATCTAACCATCTCCATGAGTTTAAAGTTCTATATCTAACTCAGCATTCATACTAGCTTGCATCACAATTTTAAAAACATCTTCTTAGATCCAGAACATCTTCTTGATTCCTAAACAACTCAAAATTTAACTATGAGACTCTAGCTATCTATTCTTCAACCATCTCAGAGACCTGAGATGGATAAATATATATGATTATATAGTAAGTGCAGGGCCTGCAGCTTCCAAAACTAAGAAATGACATAAGCTTTTCCCAGTTACTTACAGTTATCAAAGGCCAGGGAACATGACAAAAAAAAATTTAAGACTTTATTACCTGGAGATCTACCATGAAATATGTAGCTCAGAAAATACATGTGGACAGTATCTTATTTTAAATGATTGAGTTCCCATAGGTTCTATGTGGGTTTTTTAAATATGGTTTTGTAATCAATCAAAGAGAAACTATTCAGTTTCCACAGTCATCTGCCTTTCCTTGCATCATCACCTAGACCTGGATCAACCATGACTATTTCCTGGCACGCTGAGACATATTTCTGTCTACTGTGTAGCATTCTCATAGCACAATGAAACTGACCTCTTGCCATTGCTTCTTAATGTAACATCAGAAAGGTCAATAACTCATTTTAGTCCTTAGTCTTATGGACTCTTGGGCCTTCTGACTGACCATGACAACACTTATGCCGAGTAAGTAGGATGGGTTTCTTGCTTGATAAAATTAGTGGGATTCACAGAAAAGACCAAAGGGACATTTGTTTAAGTGTTGTGCAGGAAACTGAGTCCACTGAAAACAGAGCTCTAAGGTTTCTTCTTTCTAACACCTAAAGAAGAGGATCCTGCTGTCCATCACTGGTCAGAAGCCACATTTTCTTCCCCCTAGTCACAACAGAAAACTTTCTGAGCACCAACTTAGGACACCAGAGCCAAACACTGCATTTCAGATCCCAAGTGATGTGATACACATTCTATTCTATCTAGTAATATAGTTAATTGTATTCATCATAGAAACCAAAAGCATATCTTAAATTTTATAGTGAACAGTAACCTGATAGAGGACAGAAATAAATCTGACCTAGTGATGACTTCAAACTCCAAGAAAACTGCTTTTCACATCTCCAGGAATGTAGCTTTTGTCAGTTACAGGCATTTGATACAGCTATGCAAATGCTGTTACCAGAAATATTATACATATTAATAGTTAAGTGAATCTCTGTATAAGGTGAGTCTCAGGTTGACCGAATAGGGGAAAAAGAAAAGAGAAAAGAGAGAGGGTGTTTTATGTGTAACTTCAGTTGAGATAAAATAATTTCAGGTAGAATACCAAAAATGAAACAAAGCATCAGACAGAGGTAAAAATGAAATGATACAGAAGATGCGGCCATTAAGAATAAAATGAGAGATTTATCACTGAGAAGACACCATATAGGCATTTGACTCAATGGATTGTTGGTAAGATCTATATCATAAGCATGAGCAAATATCCTTTCAAGAAATAAAGAATCAGAATCAGAGTTAACAAGGCAGTACGCTAACAAAGGAAGAGCGATTATGTTCAATGCTTGAAGAGATAACAGGATTTGAAAAGGGAAACTTAAAGAGAAAGTGAATGAAGCAGTGAGGAGCTCAATAAAAATTTTATCTGGAATAGTTAAAAGGCAACTTTTGTGTGATGAAGGCAAAAATAGTGGACTATTAGGATGGAAAGTTATAAATAATGACAAGAATTTAGTTTAAACTTCCAAAAGCCAATTCATCTAACAAACTGTCTTTGGACTTGTGTCTTTGATCTGCACACTTGAGCATAGACCAGAGAAGAAGCAGATATGGAAGAAGAGTATTTAAGTAACCTTTTCTAGGAATAAAAATTCAGTTTCATAGGGTTAGCAAATTCTAGGACAAAAACGATCTTAGTGAGATATCAATTCAGAGAAAATAGAATAAAAAATACTGCCTAGAAGGGTGTTAATGGGAAACTGTCCCTTGAATCCCATGACATAACTCAGGCCTAGGCTTGTGTTTTCAGATATAACACAAAGACCTTTTGTTTGCCAGGTTTGGGTTGACTTCATATCCACACTTCTATCTACTATATGATCTTCCTCGTGTCTAATAGAAAGTGACTTCTTGATATTGTTCTTGGGTGGCGGCTTCAAGAGAATCCAGAATTCACTTTAGGACTAAGCTTCCTCCACACTGGCCCCTGTTGCATGTGATGGTGGCTGTTTCAGTTCAAGTTTGGGCTAATTTTAGGCGATGCGGTAATGTCACAGCTCATCCACCTGATAGTTACTTCTAAGAGTTTGTTGCAATGCAAGGTAGTGTGGACCTCTGAAGTCTCTCATCCTGTTAGCTATTGTAGCTAAGAAAAGTCCTCCACAACATGTCATCTCTTTGCCTGAGCATCCCCCTTCCTTTTCCACTTCCCTCTCAGGATCATAAAGTTCATAATCAACAGCCTCCTCACTGACAGATACTTATAAGGTTTTTTTGTAACAAGCTTTAGATCTGGCAAGCCTCTTAATAAGTAGTCCACAGGGTGTTGCATTTTGTTTATCAATAAATAAAATTTTATTCTGTGTTTATAAGCTTCTGTTTATGCCCGAGACACTGATTAGAGAAGAGGGGTGAATTAATAGCAACCACACTATAAGAACGTCTTCCTCATGAACAAAATCACTGCCCAGATAAAAAGGGACAAGAAGGACCATTTATTTGCCTTTTGTGCATGCGACCTTTCATCCAGCAGCTGAGTTCATTTACCCTGTTGCTGTCTTTGGTGATTCTCTCACTGGTATTTGTAGCGACTTTTCAGGGCTTTTGACATGAACCAAAAACTGGTGGCCCTCTAGTGACCCTCTAGGCCTTTAGAAGCACACAGAGACTGCTAACACAAAGAACTTCATAGACAGAGTGCCTAATGTGTTTCTTAGCCCCTCTATTTTGATTCAGTGATTGCTGGACTATCTTATCAATGTTTCATTGATGTGTTCAATAATTCTTTGTAAACAGAACCAGAACCAGAACAAGCCCCTTCCCCCACACACATATCCATTCTATCAGTTATGCTCTTCAGGAGGGCCCTGACTAACAGAACCAATATTATGTTGTATTGGGTTTTTTTTTTTGTTGTTGTTGTTGTTGTTGTTATTGTTATTGTTGTTGTTGTTGTTGTTGTTGATTGGTTGGTTGGTTGATCAAGACAGGGTTTCTCGGTGTAGTCCTGACTGTCCTGGACTTGCATTGTAGACCAGGGTGGTGACAAACTCATAGATCTGATTGCCTCTGCTTCCTGAGTATTGGGATTAAAGGAGTGTGCCACCATGCTTGACTGCGTTGACCTTTTTTAATGTAAGTTTTACCTGACTTTTAACTTACTTTTCTATATAAGCCATTTCCTCCATATTTCTTAGCAGATGTTTTATAAATTCCTGCACAACCTCCTGATCAGCAGAATCTGCATCACCTATATATTTTTCTCCTCACTGAATCAAACTGTCTAGAAACTACTGAATCTACCACATTGACCACAAAGGATTTCATATTTTACTGACCCCATGTAATAGGACTGTAAATTTCAAAGCATTGAGACTCATGATAATTTCTGTTGGTAATACTGAGTCTACTGTATTTTTATTGATTGTCTTATGTGTCTAAAAAATGCAGTGGTCCCATTTTTATATAACATTAACAGCATTTTAGATTATATTTCAGTACTTTAAAGTTTGGAGAAAAATTCTCCTTGATTTTCTTTAAGTACCTTATTTTAAGTAGCATATTTACAAGCCTTACCTGTGCTGGAGTTTCACATCAGAATTTCAGTCATTTTTAATATTATATGAAGATATTTTTTAAATTCACATCAAACACAATGCTGGAGTTTAGACTCCTTAAATAGTTTGCTTAAATGTATACATTAGCTGACTGTAATTGTGTGTGTGTGTTGTTAAAATTGTTAATTATGTTACTATGCATATTGATATTTATGAAGGCATTTATCATAGTTCATTTTTGTCAACTTGACACAAACCTGGACACATCTAGGAAGGGAAGATCTCAACCAAGGAATTCTCTCCATCAGATTGACCTGTAAGCACATCTGTGGAGCATGCTTTTGATTGACAATTGATGTGAGAGGTCCCAATCCACTGTGCATGGTGGTACCCATGTACAAGTGGGCATGAGGTGTATTAAGAAAGGTAACTGACAAAGCCAGAATGATCAACCAGTAAGCAGCTCTGCTCCATGGTCTCTGTTTCAGCTCCTGCCTCCAGCTTCCTGACTGGAGATCTTGCCTGGCTTCACTTCACGATGAAGTATAATCTTTAATTAAAATAAGCCTTGTCCTCTCCAAGCTGCTTTTGGTCATGGTGTTTACCACAATCAAAGTGAAACAAATAAGAACAAAGTTATTCCTAAATTTTAATACTACTCATTGGTTTATACTCTGTCTTCACCAATTCCACATTCAAGGAGCTTTCATAAAAACTTTGCCTTATTTTTTGAGAATAGAACTTACTAACTTGCCACTTGCTATTTTTTCAAAAACTTTTTTCTGCCATCGGGATCCTCAACATCCATACGCACTTATGATCAGTTTGTCAGTTTCTGCTGCTATACATCTGGGTTATTGATAGGACATTTTCCAATCTGGAGATCAATTTCCATCTTAGCTAGACTATGTCTTCATTTTCATTAGCATGAAATGCTTTTCCAGGTATTGAGCTCAGTTGTTTTAGTTCAACAAGATATTATCATTGCCATAATGTAAGTTTTAGTTTTCTTGTTAATTATTTTTAATGTATACCTTTGTGCATTTTTTTGTTGGTGTTGATTTTATTTTTGGTGGGTTCACAGCTAGTACACAAAAATACAAATGATTTTTGTGTGTTTATTTTGTGAGCTGAGATATTCATATAGTCATTAGTTTTAATCATTTGAATGGGGTTTTTTGAGATTTTTTAATATACTAGATTGTATATTCTGTACACAGACACTTTTAATATTTCCTTTTAATCTGAATTCTGACTTATCTCTTTTATTTCCTTTCCTGACTTATGCCTTTCAGTTTAATTTTAAAAAGTAATGTTAAAAATTTAACTACAGAGGGAAGGGACACTGGAGTAGGTTGAAGGGAGGGATATGAACAGGGCTGGGAATCGATGTAATTACATTTTAATTACATTTAATTTTTAATTTTCTTAATTTTAAAAATTAAAAGAAGTAACAGCTGTGGGTAGTTTTTCTTACTTTCTGTCTTATGTGGTTTTGCATTCAGTATTTTACCATTGAATCTGGCTTCAACTTTGGAAAGAAAAATTTTATCACAGTATACTCCTTTAACACTCTTGTTTTGTTGACTGCTTTTAATAAGTGGCAATGAAGTGATCCTGAAGTGTTTATCCTTTATCCTATTGTTATGATATATTACATTGATTTATTTTTAGGATGCTAACCCAATCTTTCACCTCTGGGATTTAAGTCCATCTTAACCACGTTATATATGTATTTCATGTGATCATTTGACTGATGACTATTTTTAGTGAGAATTCATGCAAAGTTAAAGCTTTCCATGGTTCCTAGTTGGTATTGTTAACATAACTTGATGCAGAATGTGAGTGAGGGGTGTTCTAACTTTTGAAATGAAATATTTTTTTTACTATCTACTAAAATTTTCAAACTATCTTTATTATCCACCAAAACTTACAAATGAAGCCAACTGGCTCTCTCTTTTCCTGTGAGGAAAGTTTTTTAATTACTAACTAACTAACTAAAAAAAAAAAAAAAAAAAAATCTCCTTAGTGGGTCAAAGGTCAGCTGAGCTTTTCTAAATTCTTCTTGACTTAGTTTGTATCTTTCTGGAAAATTGACCTTTTCATCTAAGTCATTTACCTCATTGCCCTGAAATCCTCTTTATTTCTGCAAGATGATTTTTGTAAGTCTCCTCCTTCACTCCTAAATTTAGAAGTGGTCCTCTCTCTCTTGGTATTGATCTGTATAACTGAAAAATCTGTCAATTTCTTGCTCTTTAAAAATAAACACCTCTGGTACCCTTGCTTCTTCTCCATGGATTTTCACTAATTTGCCTTCTAACATTAATCATTTCCTTTTTCCTACTGGCTTGTCTTTAATTCATTATTCATTGTTGCATGTAATAAAGTATAAAATTAGCTTACCATCTCAAGTTCGTTCTTTTTCTCCCTATAGGCTTCTTCAGCTGTTAATATCTCTTTAAATACTGTGTTCTTTTACAGACTTCTGACTGTCCTCTGTTGTACTCAGTAAACAGGCATGTTATTCTCTTATAAGCAGTGATCCAGATTTGGTTAATGGGTTCTTTGTCTTTCTTGAAGATTCTCCAGTGTGCCTTTAGGTTTGTAAATATTTGGCTGACATTTGAATAAAGTATTCTGTAGATCCCATCAGCCTTTATTTCATAATCAATGTTTTATTATTATTAATTAATTATTAATATAGTTTATGTTTCTGAGGGATATGCTGATTAAGTGTAGGCCCAGAATGTACAAATCTACAGTAACATAATATATAAGAAACTGCAGATGATGAAGTATATGTATAAGATTATTATTCCGAAATGTCATTTATACTGAGACAGACACATATTTGGATCAAGGAAGTTTTGAATAAAAGTAAGACTTAAGTTTGGGGGGTGAACTATGGTAAGATTTTTTTCTGACAAAACCAAGGAAAAGAATGAGAATGAGTCATCAGGTTGAAAGGCTTCAGACCTGCATGTCTTTTATAAATCAAACCCAAGACTTAAGGAAAAAAACTGGAAGATTTTGATAAAAACAAATATACAAATAATACAGAAAAAGTAAGTTGATGATGTTAAAAGAACAGTAAAAACTATGTGAGAGTGGTCTTTAATGCAGTAATTTAATGGATCTACATTTGTAGCCACCTTTGGTTCAGGGTCCCCTACTCCTGCTCAAGTCTTCATCTGCATGCTTTCATTTACATACATTTGAATAATACTCAACTTATTGCTTAGGCCATGTAAAGCAAAGTACCACATATCTGGCCTCAAAACTTTCCTGATTTCAAATAAGGTTGTTACTCATCCCTGTTTCTAGCCTATGTGAATGTCCACAAGTTTCCTTAGAGTCATTTAAACTCATGGCCATTAATTCTTTTGAACGGTCATACAGGCTGAACTCTAGCAATCACGGATCATGGAAGTAAAAGAATTATCATAAGCTTGGTGATTGAGCTAATATGTCCCTTTCTTGTACAGTTTCCTGAGATGTTCAGCTTTGATGGGGAGTGACACCTGCCCTGCCTTACTTTACACTCTAATATGAAGCCCCAGAGATATTACCCAGATGCCCTGTGTAATTTTTTGTTTAATTATCTATTTATTCAAAGAGTCATAAAACCCACAAGATCTCAAGTTCCTTTTTTTTCAACTGCATGGCCTGATTTACATAACAGATTCTTTCCAAAATGCTTCTGTTTGTCTCCTAACACAGCATGTCCCATATGGAGGCCTGATGAACAAATTTAATGAACCTGCCCTGATCCATTTGTAAAGCCCAAATTGGTTTGTAACTTACAGAATCATTCTGAACATTTATTTACAAATTTAAATATACATGGCTCCCTTGTTGAAAATAGTTTCTAATCATTCTTGAGAGACTGAACATCTTTAAAACCAAATGAAATTGGCTAATTGTTTAAATTGACTTTTTAAGAAATTCTTTTTACAATATGTTATGATTATGTATGTCCTCATTTTCTTCTGACCAATCACCTCAACATATCTGTCTCCAACATTATACATTCTTTTTTTTTTAAACTCCAGTGTATCCATTACTGCTGCCCATTTGAGCATGGATATGGGACAAGACACTGGAGAACAGACACAGACAGCATACCAGAACCTCCAAGAAAAATGATTTTCTCTCCCCCTGCTGCTGTCTGCTGCCAATGGTTCCTCAGCAAGGGGGTGGGGATACCCAGACATATTTCTATGCTGTGATTTCGACTGGGTTGTGTTCTTAAAGTTAAAGAAGAAAATACATTTCTAAGGTATTATGTTTATTATATGTAATATATACAGTTCATAGTGTTTCTTAAGTGTCCTTCCACAGTTTATAAAATGAAGCTCTCAATCTGTAAATTCAAATGTGTGGTCATAATAGTATTTGAGAAGCTATGCCATGAAGACTTGGATACTGACAGACTTTTGTTAGTGAATATTTTAACACAAATTTTCCATGTTTAAGGAAGGAAGCATTTATTTTGGTTCACAGATTGACAGTATAGTCCATCATGTAGTAGTTCACATTGTGTCCAGTCACTCAAACAAGAAAAGACCAATGTTAGTGCACACTTTCTCCATTTTGCTAGAAATTTGACTTGGCCTGTCCTACATCACTTTGAATCACAGCAGGGAACAGCAATCTCACAGAAGCATGGCAACTATGATGATATCAAAAGAGAACCACCAAAATGTTGCAAAACTAGATAAATGTATCATTTGCTTATTTCTTTGGGGTTGATTCCTGTTTTAGAAATTAGTTTGCTGCTTTATTTTGGATCTCTGTTGCTTACAATGTTTCTTTATATTGGTTTCTAGGATCAGTCTAAACCAATAGGGATTTTAAACATAATTTAGGACTTATATTTTTGAAAATTTAATAAATTCTCAACTTTTAGACACCCCTCAATAATAGAGCTGCATGTAGAAATCGAAGAGTTATATAGTTTTATCCCATCCCCTAGCCACTATCCTCTCCCCTCTCCTTACCCCTTATCTGCCTCCACCCTCCCCTCCCTTATATTTTCTCTTTGCACATAGCACTTTAAATTATACTACTGTATGTATTATATTACATATAAAACACATAAATAAAGATACTTATACACAAATACATTGCATTAGAAATAATATATATGCAAAGTGATTTTATGCAACAGCCTGACTTAGCCATAAGGTACCAGGTTTTTGGCTAAATACCATTTTGAGATCTTCTGTGAGTGAGTGAGTGTGTGTGTGTGTGTGTGTGTGTGTGTGTGTGTGTGTTCAAATATTTACATATATATTATTGAAATATACATGATATTTGTATTGTATATGCATGCACATAACTGTGAGTTTGAGAAGCACTTCTGATAACTAAATAAGATGGAGAAAGAGTGTTTCCCAAACCAAAACGCTGTCACATGCATTGCTTGGCTGTTTGGACTCTGTACTTACACAGTAAACCCAGCTTGGAAAGTAACTTTTTTTTTTTTTCCTTAAATAAGAAATCAGCATCTGTGACACTGGGTCGTGCAGCATCCTCTCCTCACTGTCATCCACCCTGCTCCTCATTCCATCTCTGCGCTGTGTTGCTAGGCGATTCTTGGCATGTTTGGAATTGACTAAGCATATGGATGGGCAAATGTACTTTCAGTCCTGTGAAACAGCCGAGACACTTCACCCACATTAGTTCCCAGAGCACATAAGAGGCAAACAAGTTTCCTTCATTCTCACTCAAGTTGTAATTTAATTTTTTATTATAATGTGTGTGTGAAAATTAATAGAAAAAGATATTTCATTAAAAATTGAAGTTTTGTTGTAATTATTCATCCATCCTAGCTCAACAATTTAAAAAAAAATTTAAATCTTCATACATTTTTCCTTAAGTTAGATTGTGATCTTTCTATTGGCATCTGTTCATTTGAATCGTATTTCACTGTAATGACATTTCTTAGAGTAAATTATATTTTTGTGTATTTTTCCTGGGTACTAGAATATTTGCCTATGACATATGAATGAGTATTGTTAAATACAAGAAATACAATGAGATAGGATAGCCTTTACTATTGAGAGCAAATATCTAGACTTTCCCAGACACCCATTGTCACTTCACAGAGTGTGGTTTCATTGTGTGTTTCCTATGATTATGCAAATACCATATATACTCACAGCAAAAATGTAAAATCAATAAAAGGAAAATAGAAACAAACAACATAAGCAAATATAAGGAAAAATCACTTCACAAAAATCTCAGCATGTGATTGCATGTTAGACAGCGGCCACTGGTCAACAAGTGTGTCAGTACACACTTACACACTGACACACATGGACTCGTGTCCTACTCTACATTACCCTCATCAAATCCACCTTGAGCTTTACTGCACTGTCTTCCAACTACTCATCCTCTAACTGTCACACAATACTGTGTTTATTATAAACTTTACATCGTCATGACAAATAAAAAGGCATACAATAGAGTGGAAAGAATAGCCAAATACTGTTACTCTTTTAGGATATCCCTGCATTTTCTCCACATAGCTTTTGTATGAAGTATTGTATAAAGTGAACTTTTTAGTTGAAAAGGCTGAATATAACATGTCCTGTTTTTGTTTTCATGAGGTAGATTCTCAGGTGTAGAACTACCATAGTTTGAATCACATAATTTAACTTTGCAAGTTTTAATGTTTTCCCCCTTTTCAACCATTGTATAAATTTTAATGTTTTTGATTTTTGCAACCAGTAGTCTGACCTAGATATGATGCCTTTTAACTACAAGGATGAGCATGGATGGCATAATAAGCCTCCGAGTGCAGTTGTAACACTCATATCTTGATTGTAGCTCACATCTCTCTAAGCTGACATGGCCTGCTCAACAAAAATAGAACCATGCCTTTTACTGGAAATCTAACCACCTACCCAGGGATGATGAGGGTCATAAACTTTGGAAAGAACCTACAACCAGAATTTTACTAAACAGCATAACCCTTTACTCCACCCTAAATATTTATCCTTACAGTCACAGATAAGTGTAGCTCTTCGCAGCAGAGACCTTTACAGAAAATCACACAAACCAAAATGCAGACATCAAGTGATCATGCAGTACCCACCCTAACGGTTCCATCTACAACACAACTCCTTCACCTGAGGCCCAAGGAACACCAAGGAAGAGATGCAAAAAGATTGTAAATACCAGGGAAGGGTATCTGCTCTGAGATTGCTTTCCTCCCTTTTCTTATTAAATTCATCCTGTCTATATCCAGAAATTCTTTATTAACATATTATTTATTTCACCTTCTGACTTTTCTTTAATGTTCGTACATTTCCTGTTTTTCTGTTTTCATTGCCATCTTTCTTTCTCTGTAGGCCTCAGCCCACAGTTCCTGTGTTAATTTTAACAAACATCCTAGAAGAGAAGACCTTGCCCTAAAGTTCAATACATGTAGACCTGGAGCATTGTCTAAAAGAGGGGGTGGGGGTGCTTGCCTACTGCAATGAGTGCCCCCAACACTTTACACCTGGCAATCAAGATACAGATTGAGAATCCCACACCTTTTCTTGTGGTAGAGAGTTGACTTGTTTCTGCTAGCATTTCCTGGATGATTATGGAAACCTGGGCTCACTCTCATCTTTCATTCTCTTCTCATTGCCACAAAACCTTGCTTTCATCAGAGCTGACAGTGAAACACAACTGGTAGAGGCCACTGCTTCCCACTTCTCAAGAAAGCTCAGGAATGGCTTTGACTTTTCCTGAGAGCCAAATGAGCTGCTTATACTCATATTCCTTTACTGTACTGATTGTCTCAGTGATGCTAAGTATATGATTCTAGTCTACATCAAAGACATCTTCCCTTTCCTTCACACTGGGTCTCCAGCCTCGTTAACAAAGAGAAATATGTTCTGTGCCACAGTCACACGATGCTGTTCAGGCTCTGTTTTCCCATCCATCTCAGCACAAGATTGGATGGGTCCTTGACCACTAGACCTCAGGGGCTATGAACACAGGGAGAATAGATTTCCCTAGGGAGACTGGCTTCAGTGAGACAGCCAGTTTAATGAGGGGAACAAAGGCTACTTAAACCTTTGGCAAGTGGGTAGGGGCCTTTAGGGTAAGTATAAATCATTGACTAGGACTAGGGAGCAGCGGATGCCTTATTTGCATATGGAAAAATTCCAGGTGCTGATGGACATGACCTTATAAGGGGAGAGAAAGTTTAGCTTGGCTATCAGGCTGCATGACCTTCTGTGGGGTGGGGAGTGCAGGGCTATGTGTGCTGGGATATGAAGGCCCCTGCAGGGAACTGCAGGAATCCTGCAGATCTCAGGATGAGATTTCTGGGATTTGGACATGTCTAGACCTTACTCTTACTCTGAGGTAACCTCCTTCCATGTAGCTCCCTGGTCATACAGCTCCCCTGTCCCACAACATTTTGTCCCTTCTGAGTTTCTTTCTATGCCTGTATTATGGATATTAGAATTCTGTGGAACAAAAACATCTGTATAGCCAATACCGTGTCAGGCTTTGGATTTAGAGGTATCTTTTCATTTGTCAAATTGGATTTTATAGATTTAGTAGAAATATTCTGTCAATACCTATCATACCTGCACTGAAATGAAGTAAACAAAATAAAGAGAAGCCCCAATCATGAAAATAATGTACTGTAAGTTTTTCCCTCACTCCCATGGGTCTCTATACCAGGTTTAATGAGTGAGTCCACCAAAAAAAAGACTGTGTAACGTGCCACTGAGATTGAATAGATCTTCAGAGACAGCAAGCCAGGTGAGCAGCTTTGCTTTCAAAGCAAAAGTTGAGGTCAGGTGCCAGGTAAGTTATTCAATAACAGCAAAAGAAATATCAGTGTTCACCAGAATTCATTTCATTTATATCTCAGAAATTAAGGATAAGTGAACTTCATCACAGGTTTCTTACTTCTTGGAACTCTCAGGTATTATCCACAGGCAAATCAGTTTTATAGACAAGGAAGGAAAGAGAGAACATATATTTTTATGTGTTTTGTATATTCTGAAGCAATTTCTTGGACACCATGTTTAAATCCCAGCAGCTCTCTGAAAGTAGAATGTCAAGAATTACAATATACTTCTATAGCACCAGCCACACCATCTTAAGTGATAGGGCAGGGCTGCTAAGACAGGCCAGAGACATGCTGCAGCTCCAGGCAACCCAGTTTTTTTTTTGTTGAAATCCTAAGGCAAGGCATGGAGCTTTTCCTTTGGTGCCTTTGATAAACACAAAACACACGAGGACAAATAAGAAAATGGATGCAATGTGGAAAACTTAAGAGTAGGCATGGTTCCCAATCTCAGCATCTCTACCCATCTCATCCCTGCACCCTAAGTCAGTCCATACAAGCAGGGTCACTGGGATATAAAAATGTGGGCAAAGGTTTGGTTTGGGGTTTGGCATTGTTTTAGAACACTTGTCTAGAAAGTGCAAGAAGACCCTGGGTTTGCTCCTCAGCCCTGGGGAGAAAAGATTAAAGCTTGTACAATAAAAATAATAGAAAAATAAACCATGAATTTCAGAGGTATTAGGGGATGAGGATATAGGATGAATGGGAAGGAAGAAAGGGGAAGAGGGAATGATGTGACTCTGTTTTAACTAAAATAAAAAGGAAGACGTGCTGATTGTATTGCATATAGAAAACATCAATTCAAGATGAGGGAAGCTGTGCTGTACCCTTGTTCTCATCACACAACTGCACATTATACACAATCATAAGTGAGTTTCTTTTTGATGTCTGCATGGGTGAATGAGAAATAACTTCTTACTTTCATCACAGAGCCCAGTGGGAAAATCCCTCTGCAGACCATAAAGGAATTATTGTGGCACACATTTATGCTGGCTCCTGTGTGTCTCCATTACCATGCATTCAGTTAACATGGCAGAATCAGAAACATTTGGGGACTTGACACAGATTTTTTTATGACATCATAGGAAAAATTACTTATTGCCAGAAATGATTTGCTCAACTAAAAAAGTAAATAAATAAAACTACAGTCAGCACTTAAATAGAGTGAGTGTACCTGAGAAGAGCTCGGGTCACACAGAGGGCAGCTCAGTCTGGAAAAGGGTCATAAATTGAAAATAGTTATTTCTTTTTCTTTCTCTCGGGTTTGTGGTTTCCAACAGAAAAAGTGTACAACAAACTTAGGAAGAATTTATGGGATATTTCCCACATCACATTTTATGTAAATTATAAACATGCCATATGTTGTTTAGCTTGTTTGTAAAGTTTAAGAGTAACTATTTAGAAAAATGCATGTCCCGTGGGATTTGAAAAGCTTATGCTTTTAAAGAGAGACCCATATGTTGTTATGAAGAGATATATTTTTCTAAGATATAGATATTTCCTGTAAGCAATTTGTTGCTTCAGAAATTAAGTTCTCTTACCCAATATGTCTTAACTATTATATTAAAAGGCAAATTACTTTACATTTTACAATGAGACAAAGAATGATCAAAATTTGTCCAAAATGCTGTAAACATAGTTTTACCTGATATTTGACTCACAGAGGAGTCTTCCAAAATCAATATATTCCTGTAATGACATTGCTCTTTCGATAAGTATTGAGGGCCTGGAGAGACTGTAGAATGGTCAATAACAATGGCTGTTCTTGCTCAGGACCTGGTTCAGTTCCCAACGCCAGCTGACAATCACCTGTAATTCCAGTTCCAGGTAATCTGATGACTTCTTGCAGCTTCCTTGCATTCCAGGCATGCATGTGACACACAAATGCACATTTAGGCCCACAAACACATAAAAATAAAATAATCAAATACTTTATAAAAACAGCAGCTATCAATAAAGGCATTCAAACATCCAGCATTCTGAGACACAAGCCATTAGAAACAATTTCCTTAGGTTTAAGCAGAGTGCCAGTCAATGCATTGCCAAGTACAGGAACTTCAGCCAGCTTCTAATTGCAGAAGCTCAAGAAGTCTCGTCCTTCAAGTTTACCTTTTGCATGTTAGGCACTGAACAGAAAGGCTCGCCTTCTTCTGTTGTAGGACCTGGGTGGCATAGCCCTTCAGTCACACCAGGACCCTTTAATATTTCAAAGTTTAGGTCTTAGCTGGGCAGACTCTCAACTAGTTCATCTACGTTAACCTAACCACTTAGCCCCATCCAGCCATGTGACTATCTATACCTTCCAGGACTGTAGTCATATCTGTTTCCTCTCATGTCTCCTGGCAAAAAGACACTTCTTGTTTCTTCTTCCCATAGTTCCTTTTTCTTACTGGATATTCCACCTCCTATTTCCTGCCTTAACTATAGGCCATAGCATTTTTATTGGCATCTTCTGCATCCATACAACACACAAGATGCTCTTCTATATTCTTCCAGCATGTTAGCGTTGTTCATAAAGAAACCAGTATTTCTATAAGACAACTGCCTCAAACTGCAATTTCCTGTTACTCCCTTAGCCCACATTCCAACTGCCTCTGCTTCCAGTTGTCCCACCACGTGGCCTCAACACAGGCAGATTGCTACAAGACACAATAGGATTGAATGGTTGACCCAGGAGTACCCAAACACTACCCTGGAAACAAGTGAGTATTCCAAGGTCATTTACTCTTTGCACATTGTCCTCATGTGGATCTCTGTATTAGTTCCCTTGTACTGCAGAAGAAAGCATCTCTGATGATGGTTGCGTGAAACACTGATCTACTGGTATACCAGAATATTGTTAAGAGTCGTTTTTGATCTATTGGTATACTAGAATATTGTTAAGAGTCATTTTTGATCTACTGGTATACCAGAATATTGTTAAGAGTCGTTTTTGATCTACTAGTATACCAGAATATTGTTAAGAGTCGTTTTTGATCTACTGGTATACCAGAATATTATTAAGAGTCATTTTTGATCTACTGGTATACCAGAATATTGTTGAGTCATTTTTTTGTTGTGTTTCTAGAGCTGAACAATAGTATTGCTTTCCCTATGTCCATGGCCTATCTAGATATAGTCTCATGTACTTGGTCACCTAAGCAGTACCAGGCATGGGTTCCAACTCATGGAGTGAGTTTTAAATAAAATACATAAAACACATAAACACCTCTTTTCATTAAAAAAAAACCACAGGTTAATAGATCAAGTCCTTCATAATTCCTGCTCTACAATCAATGTCTGTCAGAGAAACGGGGCCAAATGGCTGAAGATTGATGCTGTAATGTATGGAGAGACAATGGGAACTGTCCAGACAGTCACTGGTATGTCATTTCTTAGTTTTGGAAGCTGCAGGCCCTGCACTTCCTATATAATCAGATATATTTATCTCTCTCAGGTCTCTGAGGTGGTTGAAGAATAGATAGCTAGAGTCTCATAGTTAAATTTTGAGTTGTTTAGGAATCAAGAGGGTGTTCTGGATCTAAGAAGATACTTTTAAAATTATAAGGCAAGTTAGTATGAAAGCTGAGTTAGATATAGAACTTTAAACTCATGGACATGGTTAGATAGTAGAATGTTTAAGTCAGGTGCCAAATACATATGGACTGGACATTGGGAATGTATGCTAAGCCATATAACTCTTATAATTGTGGTCTATTTCTGTTGTTTTGTATTGTACTTATAGTTATAAGAAAAAGAACCATTTTTTTTGTACTGAAAGGGAGAGCTGTTGGGGGGAAAAAGAAATACCTTAAACTAAAAAAAAAAAAGAAGGGAAGAGGATGGGGGGGTTGAGGGGGAGGAGGGTGGAAGGGTGGGACTGGAAGGGGGAGTAGGGAGGGGATTGTGATTGAGATGTAACTTGAAGAAATAAAAAATAAATTATTAAAAAAATAGATCATGACTGGCCTTTCCTAGAGCTGTTCCAGGAAGCAGAGAACAACCGTAGGCTACTGATCCAGTTGCACGATTATGCTGAAGTCATGGGAGTCAGTTTAGTCACACATTCTGGAAGAACTGAGTCGTGCCAGGCATTCCTAAGTCGTAAAGTTCACACCGACCACTTGGACTTCACTGGATGCCTCCTGTCAAGTGTGCAGCCACACTCATTATGATGCTTAATCTTTACTGGTAACTTGATGAAAGTAGAAGCAAATGCCTAGAAGATTACCAAGGCATACCTCTGGATAAAAGTGTAATGGGGTTGCCAGAGATGCTGCATCATGAAGGCTCTGATCTAAAGATTGGGTTCATCCACTAATGGATTTAAACTCTGAATAGGCTTGGGAAGTAACAGATTGTGGCTTGCAGGGCATGGCTAGAAGAAGAAGTGGAATGGGACATGTCCTGTTGGACTAAAGCTTGGCCTCCCCTGTCTTGATTCTGCTGCCTTCTGCTTCCTGTCTGCCATGATATGAGCTGTTCCAACATGACCTCCACAGCTGGAAAGATAGAATGCTCTCTGTCACTACACGACCTCCACATTGTAAAAGATTGAACCCTCTGCATCATGGAAAATATATATATTTCTTCATTTTAGGTTATTTATTTTTAATATACTATTACAGTAACAAAAAAACTATAACCCTCATGTTCCTATGAGTTTTGTTATACAGCATCTGTCTTTCTTTTCCTTTAGGTACACAATAAGTACATTCAGCTCATCTTTTCATGCAGAGACACACACTTTTTCTTTGACACCATGAAGATCATCAGTGTTCAGGCTTTTAGCTTGATCAGCCCTGAAGCCAGGACATATTTTTTTACAAATATGATTTATTTCACCTAAAATGAATTCTGTGCCTAGCATGCACAAGTTCTTTTCCAATCCTGAGCACTTCAAGAAATAGAAAGAGAATTGTGGAACCTGCCCTGATGCTCAAAATGCAGCCTTTACCTCACACATAATTCTGCAAGAGGATAATGCCAAATAGTTTCCATACTTCTAGTTTAAAAGTGCAATATAATTGTTAGCATTAGAATGCCACCTACAATAGTTAAAAATAATGAAAAATAAAAAAGATTCAGGGTTTCTGCACTCAAAATTCAAAACAACTAATTTGAGTGTTTGTATGACTTCTCTTTTTTTCTGAATTGGTAGAATGTTTGAGTTGCTCAGGTATCACATAGGGGCAGCCTGAGACATTCATCTTGATCTTCTTATTCCCTCAGGTGCTATTTCCAAATAAATACATGCACTCCATAAAACAAATGTTATAAATATAGACAGCTGACTCATAATGTTGACAGGATTTCAATCTTTTTTCCCAAAGACTGTGCAAAGCCATTCAGCTCCAATCCAAGTGGGGGAAAATCTCTAAAACATGTATTTTTAGCATCCATCCTATTTTATTAAATAAAAATGCCGAAAAACAGAACAAGCCCATATCTACATAGAAAAACAACCTTGAGACACAGTACTGACTTTTATTACCAGTGGGCATTATGGTTGTGGGCACATTCCCCAAAGAGGTCTTAAAATACCAGTTGTTATCTATCAACCAATCAAAAATTGTTAGAAATATTTTGTATGCATAGTTTTGCACTTGATATCCTGAGGCAAATACTGAAATATAATACAGATTTCTCTGGCAACATGATGTAATGTACTGCAATCCCCCTATCGACATAGAGTACCTTATAAAGGGCTTTTTACTTATAAACTATTTATAGCAGGTTTCTGTAGACAATTTAGGGGGAGATTAAATGGTAACTGCATGTTTGAATTGGAAGGGAATTGCATCTATATATGCAAATGTTCAGGTAAATTCATGTGTAAGTTTATATATATTGATGGTGAATATTTGAGCTTGTCTTTGTTTGTTTGTTTGTTTTGAGTTTGAGTCTCACTGTATAGCCCAAAAAGGTCTCGCTCTCTGTGTGACTCAGGTTAATCTCACACTCACAAGCTTACCTCCTCAGACTTCAATTTCTGTGTCTATAAATATAACATCTCAGCCATATCTGTGTTTAACATATACATGCATGTAACTGTGTGTACACACATGTACATGTGCAGTTGTGTACATGTGTTCTGTGAATATGTAAAAGTGAAACATCTCAAGAAATGATACAACACATGTTTGTCAGCCAGGAAACTAATAAAAGGCTCATTTTAGTGGCAATATGTTTAAGGAAATTTTAATTTTTGCAGTTCAATGAGTTCTAAGAGTAATGTGTAGTGAGTTTATTTTCATATGCACAGAAGCTCTGGCATGGGCCCCAGTTTATATCAGTGGCTGTGAGTCCCCTGACATTAGTATCAATGGACAAATACTACAGTTAAAACAGGTCATTATCATTCCATCTTGACTTATTTACTATAGTCATTTTCATTTTCTTTTTCTTTTTTCACTTCCAGGTCTCTCTTAGTTAGCTTTAGCTGTTGGCTTGACATAACCCAGAGTCGTTTGAGGGAACCTCAGCTGAAGCATTGTTTTGACCAGATTGGCATGTGAGCATATCTATGAAGAATTGTCTTCATTGATGATTGATGTGGGAGGGCTTAGCCCAGTACGGGAGGGACTTTACTAAGGCTAATGAACCTAGGCGTATAAAATGCTAGCAGAAAGAAAGCCAGAGAGCAGTAAGCCAGTGAGCAGCATTCTTTCATAGTTCTTGCCTCTATATGTGTACTTACTTTAGCTTCCTTCAATGATGGTCGAATCTATAAACTGAAAAAAAAAAAAAACTGCCTTAGGGTTTTTATTTGCTGTGAGGAGACACTCTGACCAAGGCAACTGAAAATTTAATTGGGGCTGTCTTACTTTTTGAAAGGTTCAGAGGTTTAGCCCATTATCATCATCATGGGAAGCATAGCAGTGTGCAGGTAGACATGGTGCTGGATGGAGGAGTCAGGAGTTCTACATCTTGGTCCGCAGGCAGCAGAAAGGGACTGTATCCCACACTGGGTATAGACTGAGCATAGGAGACCTCAAAGTTCAGCCCCATACTGACACCCTTTTTTCCAGCAAGGGCATACCTACTCCAAAAAGGTCATACCTCCTAATAGTGCCACTCCCTAGGGGCCATGCATTCAAACATTTGAGTCTATGGGAGCCATACCTATTCAAACCAGCACAAACTCCAACCTTTCCTATACACATTTATCATGGCCACAGAAAGCAGACTAGGACAAAGGTAACGTGATACTAACATGTTAACCTCTTACATGTCTTCACTTGTATCCACTTCCATTTTTAAAGACCAGTTTGTGTGGTGTGTGTGTGTGTGTGTGTGTGTGTGTGTGTGTGTGTGTGTGTGTG
>CAJQZJ010034182.1:4038944-4062384 GCA_907164525.1 Lophiomys imhausi
ACACACACACACACACACACACACACACACACACACACACACACACACATTCACTACATGTGCACTTCTATTGATTTTCTTATATCACTGGAATAGGCAGCTTGTAGGTGTTGAATCTTTCCTTCTTCTGGGATGTATCCTCTCTCAACTTCTACAACACTTCTTCATACCCCCTGCATTGTTCACCATCTGACCTTTCTTTTACCTCAAGCATATTAAATGCATGAAGGTACTAAATGACAAGGTTTCTTATATTTGAAGATCAAATAAACACACCTCAGTTTGTCAGCTAGATTGAAAATGCAGAAGCACAGCCCATCACTGATCAGATTTGAACGAAACACCTGATAGATAAAGCCAGCTGCAGACTTCAGGAAAGAGCTTTCTCTGAGGTCAGGTAGCAGCTGCAAATGCCATAATGGCCCCCTCTTCGAGTGGCTATTGCTTTCTGTCTAATAACACCCTAGAACTGCTTTGCTATTTCCACCTAGAAATTGGATACCCCAGTGCTAAACTGTCCTTAACTCATAGCAGCACCTAATCCCTAATTAATCCGCACTTCCACTAATCCCTCCAAAGAGCAAGCAATTCAGGATGGAAGCCTGCCTCCCCCAGTCTGCATCTTATTTCTTTCTCTACAAAGGATTCTTCAACCTTGTTGTTAGGATGTATCGTCTACTCCTCTGCAGTGCTCTCTGGCTGCACCAGATCAAAACATATGACTACACACTAGTATTCACATATAGAAATCTATGTTTTTCCTACTTAAAGCATGCTGTTCTTTATATCTAAACATATCCTTGACCAAAAGCCATGATCAAAACCACTTAATCTTTCTTACCTTATGTGAATTGTTCAAAATATCTCAAGTCCTTTAAATTATTTTTACTATATATATGCCTATTTTGTATCCTATCCATGCACACACACATGCATAAATATGTCCAAGCATATATAAGAATGCCCATAGAGATTATCATATTTTAAACAATCATTTGATTTGATTTAAACCAACCATATGACACAGTTATACCTATATAGATAATAAATTTCTTTTTATAGTACAATGTCTGCAGTACTTAAAATTATATCAGCTGGATGTGCATCAAAATTATTGACATCCAACAAAAATGAACTTTATTGCTCTTAGTAATGTGCATTGGCTTCTTTTTTAGAACTCTTAAAGCAAGCAAGTATATTGCATAGATTTAAATACATATTTATTATTCTAAAGAATGACATAACATTAAAATTACATTAATCCTACATCTAAAGGAATAAGAAAAAATGCTCATCTCACAGTAAAGAAATATATAAGAAGTTTCATGTTAGATGGACAGCATTATTTAAAATCAGAAACTAAGTTTACCTTCATACTCAGACATCCACGATGAGGAAAGACGGAGACCATCTGACTTTTCAAATCAGATCTCTTTTCATTAGCATCTTCTGATAGCTGACATTCAGACTTAGAAAATTTCAGAATTTCATGAAAGGTAAAATAGTTTTATGTTGTTGATCATATATTCTGACTAAATCAAAAGGTCATTTTCATTAAGTCTCATTAAGAACATGTTTGAGAAAGTCTATACTGATATAATGTTGCCTCTGTTTATAGTATAATTAATGAGAAGCATAATAAAAACATATAGAGTGATATATAGCATTTGATATTCCTTCTAATTTAAAATTTTATTGTGGTTACTCCACATATTTTATTGCTATAAACATTTCACTGAATATAGATTTTTTCTAACATAGCAACCATATGAATATACAACTTTAGATGCTGGTTAAAAGTAACACCAAAGGGTCATTTTAATTTTCATCATTATTGTATTGCAAAATTACGTCTGCTTTAATTCTAATCACTATGCAAGGAGAGGTTAAGGCACATCTATTTAACTGTTATCTTGTTGAACCCAGCTATGACTTCATGTGGAGCTTTGTCAGTCTTCATAATACAAATTAATTTTTAAGTACAAATGAAATATTTAAGAAAGACAGAAACTTGGAAGAGATATATAAAGCTTATCATGTGAAAATCTCAATCATGTGTCTTGAGACTTCATGAAATATATTAATTTACATTTTACTTGCTGAAGTTATCTCTGTGAGACTTAAAAGTGAAAACCATAAGAAGTGAATTTCTCTATTATTTCCAATCACCAGCTATATTTTCAAGTGCATCTCATTCAACATTTCATTTAGGCAATATTTCCAATATAATTCCTTCTAGATTTACATACACTTCCATATGTGCATGGTGTGTGTCTGTTTGTGTAATGCTCACTGATACAAAGAAACTATGTATGTATAGTAAGAGGTTGGTAACTATTAAAAAATCTCCCAGTGGCTGTAGAGTAGGTTTGAAGTGTCTCTCCATCCTTTCTTCCTTAAAATTCTCCCCAGATGTTCATATACATGCACATACACACAGAGAAACACATACAGACAATACACACGTGTGTGTATATACATATACATACATAAACCTGTATGCACACTGGAGCACGCAGGTACCTGCACGCATACACACACACACACACACACACACACACACAGCCTATCTGCACACACTAGCCCACAGGCCCTGGTCATTTGCTATTCACTAGTCCACTTCTATCTCATCAGCACACACCACGTTCATGTTCATGTCTGAATGCTTAGGTCACAAGCTCTCTCCACTTTGGCATGTTTTCAACTACTCCAATAAACAAGAGCTCTCTTTTCTGATTCTAACTTCCTGAAGTCCACCTGTTCATGTTGACAGAATGCTCTGCAATTACCTCTTTGTTGGTCTTTCTTCCTTACATAGAAACAATGGCTAATGGAAAGTCTGCATTTAATACTGGTTATGAGCTTTATATGGTTATAATCCTGGTGGTAAATCCACAATCTGAAGAGCCTGTTCCCCAGCTCTCCTTACCCAATCAGATGATTTTGTATTTCCTGTGGATCCTCAGAGAGGAAAAACATTCTCATGTATTCTATTTGCTCTATTCAATATTTTAAGTCAAACAGGTAATCTCACATTCAGAAGAACAACTTACTTCCTGCAGTCTATTTGTTTGTGTTAATATCATTTTAAAATGTCATGTAAGAAGAGTAAAAATGAAATCTGACCAAATGCCTGCATACTCCATGCCCCAGTAAACTTTCACATAAATCCAGGCTTGAAAACAGCTTCTTGTAAGCAGTTATTTTAATATAGTCATCTATTACCCTCCATTATATAGGCAACATCTAAAGAACAAACTAAAATTTGGATAATTTTAACAACTCTTAATGATTTTCTTCATTTTTAATTGTGTCTATCTACCTATCTCTGTGAAAGAATATGTGCATACGAGTGCAGGTTCTTATGGAGATCAGAACAGGGAACCAGTTCACATGGAGCCAGAGTTATAGGCACATGTGAACTACTCAACATGGGAGCTAAGAACCCAACTTGTCTCCTTTGAAAGGGCTATTCTTGCCATTAACTTCTGAGCTAATTCTCCTGTCCCAGGAATACTAACTAATCTTAATGAGCACCCTCAAAAAAGTGCCAACTGTCTTATATATAATTAGATAAGACAACTAGTTAAAGAATGAAAACTGCATTTAACCTCTCTCCATTCAATGGTTGTGTGAACACACGTATTACAATCCTAAGAGATCATTTGTATTTCCTACCACACATATATCTGTTGGAAAAGCCCTGGTATATACCTGTGTTTCCAGGAAAATGATTAATAGAACTCTTTCCTACTGTTAAAAATATCCAGTCTTGCATGAAAAAAAAATGTTCATATAAATCATGGGACATCCACCAGGAAGTAAAAAGTAGAGGCAGAGGTACTGGCATCAGCAAGACTTCAAGGCATTTATCTTGATTAATGCCTGTGGGCCTGCTCTTCTCTGGTGTCCAACATGTTATTTTCTTCAGTGAGTGCCACTGGGCTTATTTGAGTCTATGTTTCAGAGAATCCATTATATCCAGCTCATGCTAAGTAGTTCTTGGAACACAAGTACAATCATCTTCTGCCAGGGTTTGCTAGATGTTTTATGGCTCTTCCTAGTGAGATTGGTTCTAGTCACCTCAATTAGAGAGGATAATCACAGACCAAAGAAATTATTTCATTCAAGTACAGCTTGATAAACCAATTTGTTAATTGGGATTATTTATAAAATGGATGAGGAGTTACTAACATACACAAGGATGACTTAACCAGTTGCATCATTGAAACATCCACTATGGCATAGAAAATGACTCAAGAAAACTACATACCGAGTTTATCCTGAACAACTTTAAGTCAGCTTCATTGAAGAGACTTCTCTATCATAGCAACTGTTACTACTCCTAAAGGCTTAAGGTAGATTCCTTGAGTCTTACACGTTTTATGAGTTTCCTGGGTCTTATAATTTCCATGTAAGTCTCATAAGCCTAGCAGGCTTCCCTCTTCCCTGCAACCCAGAACAAACAACTATAGGATGTTACATCATTACTACCCATCCAAGATTCCTCAACACTTAATCATATGACTGAATGGCAAGCCACTTTGTCCTCCAAATTGATCCTGCTGCGTCTAATTAATGATTTCTGATTAAAGTGACAGATTTCAACCACTGTTGGTTACTATTTCAGGAGCAGTATGCAGCAATGCTAAAACCCTGCCAGTTTCAAAAGAAAGTGCTATACATGCTATTGCTCATTGACCACAACAATTGTTCTATTTCCTCTTCTAGAGAAGTGGATATTCCACATTAATTTGACCATGCTGGGGACCTAAAAACATCAGGTTCCTGAATCTTCATGTATCTTTCTTCTGTACTTGCATAACTCTGAATCCCCTTTTTTTAATATCTAAGATAATTTGTACTTACTCATCTACCACATCAAATTTTCATATTGCATATACTGAATTAGACTTGCCATTTCTAAATATAATCAGAATGTCAACATCCTACACTATTAGAATCAACAGGAGATATAGGGTACCTTGAGGTTAGTGTCTAAAGATGGGCAGATTTCTAGCTTCATCATCACCACTATGTGTACATCACCTCTATGAGCCATCTCTACAGACCCCTTGTTTGTGTATTTCAAGAAAGATTTTAAGCCTATAGGCATCATATCAGCTAACATCTCATTTTGCTCCTGACTTACAGTTCTGTCTTTCTCCAGGCTGCAGTTGGCTGAGTAAGCAGTTGCATCCCCTTTGGGAAGAACAGAGTCATTCATTGCCCAAGCAGATTTAAAGCATGGAAGGTCGCTACCACAGGTAAGGAAGCTTCCCTGTTATGAGCGTGCTCCAGGGCCAACTCAACTGAGAAGTATGGAAAGCTGAGTGATTGCATTCACTCACCTTTGTTGAAATTTCTGACTCTGAACATCTTTTAATATCTCATCATTTCCTTTTTTCATGGCCTTTTATGTTTCTCTTCTTGCCTACTAGTCCAACTCTATTGTTTCAATTTTCTCTATTTGAAAGCACTTTTATTAGCTAAGAACTTATAATTAGCCTTATTTACATTTGTACTTTTCACTTATACTTTATTGTATGATTTACTCCACAGTATACCCACAAATACTGTCTTCCTTGAAGACAAAATAATCCAGAGACTTCTTAGTTTGGTCATGATACTCAGGCTAAGCTAATATTCTTATTCCTCAGTTCTCTGGCTGCCCCATTTCTTCCCCACCTACCTCTTCTACCACTGTTTTGTAAATAGTATAATACATGGTGAGCTTCTCAAAAACTGAGCAGCATGCTGTCTCACAAGATTCAATGGAAGCTTTCCTAGACCAGTGCCGAGGCTGTATACCAGGTTAAACTGAAAAGAGTTTGCTTTTCTCTTAAGTATTAGTTACTGGCAGCATCAAGATATATCCTGATTAATCACTTCTGAAGTGTGAGGAAAATCACCAAATGTATTTCTTTCACAAGATTGCTCTATTTGGAAACTCTCAAATTCCCATTACCATGGAAACCATCAAGATTCATCTGTGAATTATAGTTTGAGATTTTTTTAATTTGGTTGTTTGTATATAATTAATTTTTGTTATATCATGTGTTTTTTATATACCATGAAACAGTGTCGTAATATGCACAAAATCACTTACTCTCTGACTTTTAAAGGTGTAAGCTATTGGAGGGTCATAAGAGATCTGAATTCTTGTTCTTCCACTATTAAAGTTGGTTATTATGTGCACGACTTTAAAGATAAGCCCATTATTCACTAACTGTCTCTATTCCAATGCTGACTTAGCAAAGGGAACATCTCAACTCATTCAAACCTCAATAATGTGGATCTGGTTTAGTTCAAGCAGCTGTCCTGTCTTTCACATGATGCACAGGTAGTATTAATGCCTGAGAACTAGAAGAGAAACAGATCTATCACAGAAGTCTGAGTCCTTGTTTTAATCATATTGATGTCAGATTCTACCAGGGGATTATTAAACGATTTTAGGTAGATAGCATTCGCCCAACATCTAGTCTGAAATCTATAATTTTTAATATACTGCCAAGTAAAATAATACCAATAATAATAATAATGATCATAATAAACAGGGCATGAGCACACATGCCTTTAATCCCTGTACTTAAGAGTCAGAGGCAGGAATATCTTTATGAGTTAAAGGTTAGCCTGGTTGACATAGTTTATTCTAGGACAGTAGGAACTAAATGAGAGACCTTGTATCAAAAACCCAGAAATAAAAACAAAGCAAATAATGAAAATTATAATAATGTTACTGCTACTTTATAAGTATATGCATGTTCCAAAACACTGAGCTAGACAGTTAGAATGTTCTACAGAAATGACTTAAAAAGAAATGACTTGGGGACCCAGAGATAGCTCAGTCAGTTTAGTGTTTGAGTTCAGTCATCTGTGTGCCCATGTTAAATAGCCAAGTCTGTTGGTTAATTATAACATAAAGATAGAGAAAGACATGTCTCTGTTAGCTCTTAATTACTAACTAACCTAGCCCAATAAGCTAGTTCTGGGCCAACAAAAGACTATCTCAAAAATAATAATAATAATAATAATAACAATAACAATATCTGAACATTACCTGGAGAACAACACCCAAAGTTGTCTCCTGACCTCCAAATACACACACATACACAGGAGCACACACACACACACACACACACACACACACACACACACACACACATGCCCGCACGCATGCGCATGCACACACACAGAGCCAATCATTAATATCCATTCCCATTATGTGTCATCTTCTCCTATTTATGCAGTGAAGTCTGTGGTAAATAGGAAGAAGTTCCGTGTAGGCTCCTCCCACAATAGACCCCACCTCTTTCACTTCCTTCAGGATCTATGCTTCCTAATCAATATGTTTCTCCCATGTTCTTGCTACCACCAAAGTTTCCACTCTCCATTGGACAACAGTCAGAAGGTTGTAACACAACAGCTTTAGGTTATCAAAATAACAATGTTAAGGAAACTCTTACTTCAGTCTTGCACAAATATGCAATTATAACCAGAAGACACCAGAGCAGATGCAGAGAGACATTTTGTGAATAGAATGGATTATTTAATAACACTACCTTACTTTAGAGGAAGGATTGTAAAAAATACCTTTACGACAGTTTCTAAACTTTTTAATTGTTTCTTTCTAGTGATCTTTGTAAGAATGTAGAAGCATTCCTTCTTTGATAATGTTAAATTTGTAAGTTTCAGGTAACATGTGAAACCTGTTTTAAGATTTTTCTCAAAAGTTTTGAAAAGCTACTAGCTAGGATCATGGTCTAATAAGACATAATGTTTTTCCTTTAAAAAACTTAAGTGCATTTGTAGAGATAAGAAGCCATTGTATATTTATGATTTAATAAAATAATCTAAAGGAAAAAATTAATAACTTGTCTCATAATCTCTGAGTTATAAAGAGTAGGATGAGGTTTAAACTCCTGTCTCTTAAAGTTCCGGCCCTATTATTTTTCTACAAGGTCTTTTCCCTTTAGTGAAGTAGCCACATGGGACTCTTTAGTTCAACTGACATTTCATGAAAGTAGAGTGCCGTAATTTTCTGATAAAAACTATAAAAATCAGCAATCTGTATTCTGATAGAAAGAAAAATGAAATTGAAATATTATGTTTCCAGTTTCTTCTCAGTCATTGCTTATTGTTTTTTGTTTGTTTTTTTTTTAAGTCTAAGCAGGCTGTTTCCTTCAAAAAATAAAATAAAATAAAATACTTTAAAGGCTAGTGAGATGGCTCTATAAGAAAGATACTTAGCTTGCAGTCCTTTTGAGTTCAATCCAGGGATCACACTTTAGAAGTAAAAAACCAGTGCCCAAAGCTGTCCCCTGACCGACACACATGCCCAATAGAATGTACTCATGTATACGCATCATATATACACAATAACAATAATAATAATAATGATATCTGTAATTTTAAATACATTAAGTTGTTAGTAACTATCTAAGAAATATGTCACAGTGCAACAAGTCTCAGATATCCAAGTTGATAAACCAGTAAAACAACTTTTCTCTCTCTACATGTCAATAACTTTGTTTTTGTTATTACTTCTTTTCTATAATCAAATAGTATAAGTGGATTATTTATAATCTTGTGCTGATTAATATGTAGAACTCAACCATAATTCTGTCACCAATGAGTTCTGCAGTTCAATGTCACAGGAATAACATTTACTAATTGGATGACCCAGTAGCTTAAAATGCTCCAGAAATAAACAAGCTAGAAAAACATAATGCTCTCTAAACTAGAGTTTAGAAGATAATAAACACACTTTTCCTTCTTTTGCTTTGGGTTGTTTACTTTTTTTCCCTCTTCTATAGTATATTGTTTTTAATGTGGCTGAATGTTGGCTGCGATCCCTCAGTCTTTTGAGATTTAAATATAATTGCACCATAGCTTACAATCATGGTGTTTGTAATAGTGATATTCAGACCATAAGACCTGAACATCCTTTAACATTTATTCCTGAAGAACTTCTCAGTCTCCTGGAAAGGTCCATTTTCTTGGAAATAATGCTATGCCAAACACTGCAAACTTTTTAAATTACATTTTTTAACTGATGTGTATGTAAGTGCCATGGTGCACATGTGGAGCTTAGAGGACAACTTGTGGAAGTAAGCTCTCTCCTTCTAAAATAGGGGTACTGCAACTTTACCCACTGAGTTATTCTAATAGCCCTTTGTATATTTTTCTAAAATTGTATTTATCTACTTATTGTATATGGTGCAAACATTTCATTATTTTTTTTGAACCAACAGTAAGCATACAGGATATTTCAAACTTTGCTGAAGTTTTGGGAGATGGGAAGAAGGGTAGAATAATATAGCATATAATTTAAGTTCCATGCATGATGATAAAAACAATTCTGAACTTTTCTCATTAGCTAGTTTTATACCTTGGTACCAAGGCATCTGAGAGTGATTCACCCTTGCCTCCAGTGCCATCTCATCTCTATGGTACTCTGAAAGCCAGGCATCTCTCTTGTTTGTGCATTGTCATTTTGGTTTTTTTAATTTTGTTTTATTTTCATTTGTGTCTCTATAACTTTAAATTCATGTTGTTTGTACTCTCCTGGTTAAACACTCACCTAAATTAGAGCTAACAGTGTTTTCCTTTAAAGAAAATATAACAAAAGGTAACTTTGGACAGTGGCGCCTAAGGCACCAGAGTAGTCATAATCATTTGGATTGTGAATGGAACTTTTTCTCTCAGTCTCTGCCACATTATTTATTTATTTATATTTTGACAAAGCACACAAATTTACATTTTAGCAGTCTGAATCCATCATTTCTGAATAGTATAATGCAGAAGAAGCTATGAATTGCATACCATAACTAATATTTTAGAAATAATCCTAGACAGTTGATTGAATTTAATAGCTAGCCTTGACTGAGTTCTTGTGTTCTGTGCACTCCTGTGCCCAAGCAAGCAAGCGATGACCATCCAAAGGAGAAGGAGGAAAGCTCTGTGTAGAGGTTGCAACATCATGGCATGCAGTACTGTCACATGAACTGAGCACACATTGGAAAGTAGGCACAGGAGAATGTCTCAGTTAAGATTTTATTGCTGTGAAGAGACACCATGATCAAGTCAATTGTCATAAAGGAAAACATTTAATGTGGGCTGGTATATAGTTTCAGAGGTTTCATCCATTATCATTGTGGTGGGAAGCCTGGTACCATGGAGGCAGACATGGTGCTGAAGGACCTCAGTGTAACCGAACTTTTAAATTATTATTTATTTAACTCTTATTTATTTAATACTAAATTCACTTATAATAAACACCAACAATTTCTTAACTATTAATCCTATAAAATCCTACAACCCCTTTAACCTATCCACTAAACCTATTGATAATTATAACAACTACTTTCATAACCTTTTAGAATGATACAGTCTCTGGGCCAGATCCTCAGTCGTCAGGAATACAGTCTTTGTTGTAGATTCTTTAACACACTTAGCAGTCCTTTTTTTCTGGATCTCTCAGATGTAGGTTCGTCAGGGTAGTTGGTTATTGCAGTCTCACCTTAAATAAGGCTTCATGCTTTCTTCTCTGTGGGAGACCCCAGCCGTCTGCAGGCCAACTTACTTCTTTTGAATCAGGAACTCAGCTGCTCTGCCTCAGTCCTTAAAGCCAGGCACCGTTTCCTTTAGGCCACTGTTTGGACAGATCAAACCCCTCTAGGCAAAAGCTGAACCACAGGGTCCAGTCCTTGGCCTTTTGGTGTCTTGCTCAGGCTTTCTTTGCTCACCGGCTTCTTTCTGCTTCAGGGAGAGAGCTGGCCATCAATGGCCAGCCCTTTTTTCAGCAGGACTCTTGGAGCTCTCTAGCATCAGGGGCCTCTTCTTCTTTTGGGCTCCATGAACTGTCCTTAAAAAGGAGGAACTCTGTTTCAGCTTAATTTGGGCTCCGCCCACTTAGCAGCTGAAAACAATGTCAGGCCAGATACTTTGTTTCTTCAAATCCATTAAATCTTTTCTGTTTTCCTGACTTCAACCTTGTTTTTCAGTCTATTGAGTCTTTCCTGTTTTTGCTGACTTCATGCTGATAATGCTCTTCAGGCCCCGAATTAAGAGACAGTATCAGAAACTCCTATATATTTTCTAAATCTAATTTATATAACCCCTACACCTCAGAGTGCTACAACTTAATCTAAGACAGCAAGGAGGAGACTGGATTTGTTTCACACTAGGCATAGCTTGAGCACTTAAGATCTCAAAGCTGCACCTCTACAATGACAAACTTTCTCTAATAAGGCTTCATCTCCTCCAATAAAGCTGTATTTCTTAACAGGGACACTACCTATGGGCCAAACATTCAAACATATGAGTCTATGGGAGTCAAACCTATTCAAACTGCCACATTCTGTTCCCTGACCTCCATAGGTTTGTAGTCATAACATAATGCAAAATGCAATTAGTCCAACTTCAAAAGTCTCCATAGTCTATTACAGTCTCGACAATGTTTAAAACCAAAGTTAAGTCTCTTCTGAGATCCATATAGGCTCTTAACTGTAATCTCCTATAAAATAAAAATAGAAAAATAGATCACATACTTCCAAAATATCATGACACAGACTATACTGTTCCAAAACATAGGGAAGGGAGCACAGTGAGGAAAATCTGTACCAAAACAAGACTGGAAACTAGCTGGGCAAACTCCAAACTCTGCATCTCAATGTCTAATCTCAAAGTACCTACATATCTCCAATTCCTTTCATCTTTGTTGACTGAACACACATCTTTCTCTTGAGGTGGTTCCATTCCTTGTTAATAGCATTCCTGGACAGGTATCCCATGGCCCTGGCATCTCTAACCTCTTGGTGTCTCCGAGACAATCCAGGCTTCACCTTCAACTTACTCATTTAAATTAATCCCAGACCACCGAATCCCAACCAACAATGTGGCTTTTTATACCTTCTTGAGTCACAGAAGTCCTCAGCCCCAGTGACCTGGCAAGGAGCATCCTCTGTGTAAAACCCAGGATTCTTTTTGAGAACCCAGGAAGTCCCACCTTTCTATATCCTTTCTGCCCAGCTGAATGGCCATCAGCAACCATTATCAACCAATCAGAGGGTGTCTCAGAAAGATAAAGATAAACAGATCTCTAACACTGAATTCAGCCTCTAAAGACCAATGTTTTAGACCCTCCTCCAAGAGTGGAATGCCCAGCTCTAAATGGGACATCTATATCCCACTTCTTGAAGCTCTTAAGGGAGTATGTCCTTACCCTTAAGCCAAAGGACAGGTAATGTCTAGACAGATAGAAAATAGGTAATTTCTCTGATGATTAAGGATTCTGAGCACTTCTTCAACTGTCTCTCAGCTATTAGGAATTCCTCCTTTGTGAATTCTCTGTTTAGCTCTGTTCCCCAATTTTTGATTGTATTATTTGGTTTCTTGGCATTTAATTTCTTGAGTTCTTTGTAAATTTTAGATATTAGCCCTCTGTCAGATGTGGAATTGGTAAAGATTTTTTCCCAATCTGTAGGCTACTGTTTTGTCTGAATGACAGTGTCTTTTGCCTTACATATGCTTTTCAGTTTCATGAGGTCCCATTTATTGATTGTTGATCTTAGATCCTGAGCTGTTGGTATTCTGTTCAAGAAGTGGTCATCTGTTCCGATGAGTTCCAGGGTTTTATCCACTTTCTCTTCTAATAGATTTAGTGTGTCAGGGCTTATGTTAAGGTCTTTGAACCACTTGGACTTAAGTGTTGTGTACGGTGATAAGTATGGGTCTAATTTCATTCTTTTACATGTCAACATCCAGTTAGACCAGAATCATTTGTTGAAGATGCTGTCCTTTTTCCATTGTATGGTTTTGGCTTCTTTGTCAAAAATTAAGTGACCATAGGTGTGTGGGTTCATTTCTGGGTCTTCAATTAAAATCATCCTTAATCATCAGAGAAATGCAACTCAAGACCACTCTGAGATTCCATGTCACAACTGTCAGAATGGTTAAGATGAAAAACTCAAATGACAGCACATGCTGCCGAGGATGTGGAGAAAGGGGTACACACCTCCATTGCTGGTGGGAGTGCAAGTTTATACAACTACTATGGAAATCAGTCTTACGATATCTTAGAAAACTTGGAATAGCTCTACCTTAAGACCTAGCCATACCACTTCTGTGTGTACATCCAAATGATTCCTCACTAAACCACAAGGATGTTTCCTTATCTATCTTCATAGCAGCCTTATTTGTAATAGCTAGAAACTGGAAACAACCCAGATGTCCCTCAACCAAGAAATGGATAAAAAACTATGATACACCTACACAATGAAATACTACTCAGCCATCAAAAATAGCTAAATCATGCAATTTGCAGCCAAATGGATGGAACTAGAAATGCTCATCCTGAGTGAGCTAACCCAGACTCAGAAAGATGCACATAGCATCTATTCACTTATAATCAGATTTTAGCCACATAGTACCAGGTATCTATGCTACTACAGCCAATGCACCAAAGGGAACAGAAACAAAGACTTTGTTACCTGTCAATGAGACATGTTGCCCTAGTGGTGCTGCCTTGTGGGCTCTCAGTGTATGAGGAGGATCTTGGCCCTCATATGACTACTGAACTGGGGAGGGGGACTGATATGTAGGGAAACTCCACTCTGGAGGAGTGGAATGGAAGGGATGGGGGTAGATGGGGGTAGAGGGTTGGAGGGTAGGCCTGGGAGGGGTTGAAAGAGGGTACTGTGATGGATATGTAACCTGAAATAATAAATAAATATTTTAAAAAAAGAAAATAGGTAATTGTGGTAAGGAGACAGAATGACAGAATGAGTGTCATTTATCATCACAGGCACTGTTTACAGTTGACACTGTACAGTTTCCACATCAAATCATTCAGTTCTCACAGTCACTTCTCCACCATGTTTTGAACATTGTTAGAGCCAGAGCTTGGGGAGGTCTTCTATAGAAAAAAAAATTAATTGACTGATGCTAACATATTTAAAACAAGTTTTTAGTGGATGAGTGAAGGGTGAGTCCGTACATTTAAGGAGCCCTTTAAATGGCTCATGGACCTTCTACCTAATTCTCATTTGAATATTCCATGTCTATCCTTATTGGGCATTTAAGCAACTGATTTTTTGTTTCAACCCAAAAGCATAAAGCAAAATTTCCTAAGGTCACCAGAAACAGGACAAGTCACTTGCCCTTATCCCAAAGCCACTCATTGTCAATGCTTCACAGCTATATTAATGATATTTTACCTTTGTCATCAAATGTACTGATATCAGTTCTCTCTGCCACCTATCTGCATCTCTCCCCAATCTGCTTCCTAAAGCCCATCTTATTATTACTTCTATTTATTTTACAAAAAGCTGTGGATTTCTCTCTTCCTGTCTTTTCCTGATAAGCATTCTGCTAAATGAAATACAATGAGGCTATTGGTACAAATTACTGAATAGATAATATAGCTTGACCTTAGGGTCAATGGTGTTGTTTGCAGTGGGAAGGTAGCTAAATTGAAACAAAGGATTGTTCAAATTAGAGAGTGTGCAAGTTATTGGCTGGGCACAAAGGGTAAAATTATAAATATGCTAATATGCCTTGCTATCATAATATGACTTTGTTGTGAGTAAAATATTGAAAATTTATAATTATATTAAATATAGTAGACACAGTACTTTTCAACTGTGTATCTGCTATTTGACTGCATTTAAATTTTCACACTGACAATCACAATAGCAAGAAAAACTACTAGTCTGGCTGATTTTTTTCATCATTGCTTTTAGACTACAAAACACCTCAGTAACATTTGGGATCTTTTAAGAAAACAAAAGAACCTTTGCATTCAATTTTTTTTAATGAGACTCAGTCTGAGTCACCATAATTTTTTTCTGTTCATTTTTTCCCATTTGATTTTGACTGTAGTGTGCATGTCTAGGAGGTTAAGTGATAAGAAGTGGAATGGGTGATGACTTACTGAGCACCCACGTACTGTAAACACCATCGTTGCATGTCAATTCATTCAGTTCTCACACTAACTTCTCCACCAAGGTCAGTGACCTATAAGTGATCCTTTAAATGCCAGAGTCAAAAAGCACTTGCCAGAGCAAGAACTTTAACCAAAGTCTAATTATAAAAAAGTTCAGATGACCCTAGAGACCCTCACATACCTGAAGCCTAAGTAAGCAACACAAAGTCTAAGAAGTGTACACAATCTCCAAACAAGTAGAGACAATCTCTAAATGTTTCAGGGGTTATTAGCTTTGTCCTCTCTCTCTCTCTCTCTCTCTCTCTCTCTCTCTCTCTCTCTTACTC
Source organism: Lophiomys imhausi (assembly GCA_907164525.1). Lineage (NCBI taxonomy): Eukaryota > Metazoa > Chordata > Mammalia > Rodentia > Muridae > Lophiomys > Lophiomys imhausi. Next base: position 4,054,218 of record CAJQZJ010034182.1, read on the forward strand.
ACTGATTCACCAAAACTTGTTCAGAAAGGCTCAAGGATTCTTCTTACTTCTGTCCTATTTCCCAACTTTGGGATTACAAGCACACACTGTGCCTGACTATTACCTTGCCCCTCTGGGTGAACACTGGTCTTCATATTTATGAACCAAGAAGTCACCTCCTGAGCCATCTCTCTAGTACTTGGATCAAGCTGGGAACTAAACACCAATTAAAGGAAATTATTATATACACAACAATTCAGTTAAAATATGGCCTGTAGCATATTTTCCAGGGAAAAAGCCCCCAGATAGATGCCTGAGATTTGTTGGGTGGACTCCTGTTTGGAAGTTTTTTCTAGTGAGAGAATCACTTCATAATTTCTATGAATGGCAGCTTCTAATGTTTCTTGACAGAACCTTTCCCAAGAAATTATCCTTTGCCAAAAGAACCACCTCTTTATAAGTACAGGCAAAGAAGGCTTGCCACCTCCTTCTCTGGAGTAAAAAAAACTGTCCAGCGTTACACTCGAGCTTCAGCTCTGTGAGTCACACTCAACACCACAGCATTACTCAAAATCTCCTATTCATCTCCTGTGTTCTTGATCCTATATTTGTCTTCCCCATTAGCATCATTGAGATCAGGATCATGTACCACAACCCCTATCAGAGACTCTTTCCTAGAGTGTGGGCTAGGACCATCATCCCCTGAAATGAACCATCATACCTGACTCACCTTCTTTGACTTCATGGATCTTATGGACTTTGTACACAACTTGACCTATGGTGAAGCAAATGAATGAATCCCAGTCTTGTATTATGTATTTGAACACTTGATGGTCAGGTGGCAGCACTATTGGGAAGGTTATAGAAACCCTAGTAGGTAGCACCTCATTGGAGGAAGTAGGGCTGGGCCCCCACTTCCTCTTTACAATCTCCTAACTGCAGGTATACTGTGACCAGACTACCTCCTACTTCTGCTGCTGTGTCATCCCTGCCAAGATATGCTATGTTCTCGCAAACTATAAGCCAAAGCAAACCTTTACTTCTTTAATTATCTTGTAAGATATTTTGTCCCACTAATGAGAAAAGAAACTATTAAGAGAGGTCTGGTTAAGTCTCTATATCTCATGTGTAACTGTCATTAGTGTTAATATATGAACAGTGCAAGATACTTCTTCAAGAGCCTATTGCAAACATTTTAACAGATAACTTGTGCAAAACTCTTAGGTGTTCTGATAACCTTATCTACCATCAAATGAGTTTTTACAATGTGTCCTCTCATGTACTGAGCATACTATATTTCTGGCAGAGAATGATCAAAGAATTTCTTGTTGCCAAGAGCCCTAGATCCAGGGCCTTTTAAATTTATTTCAATGGAAGGTTTATTGTTGGTGATGGTTCTTCTAAAGGTGAACCTTCAAAAACAACTCTGTTAGGTTTCATTTTCTTGGCTTTCTTCTAGTGATATAACCTATCAATATTATTGAGGTAGGGCCAAAACAGAAAATTTGCAGTAGAAATTATAAAATATGAGTTACTAAGAAACTTAAGGAAGATAAATGCGAAATAAAATAGTTCCAAAATCAGCAGGTGTTGGCACATGCTGGGAATGTAATACTCACTTTGCTCAGATGGTGACATTGCTCAGAGCCAGCGTGTTCACAGTAAGTTCTAGAGGAACCTGATTTAGGGAGTAAAATCTTAATTTTAAGAAATGGTCCTAAAATAAATAGTAGAGAAGAATGATTAATTCAGGTATAGATTTGTGTGCATGTCACATAAAACTGAATGATCATCAGGACCCTTTGTCTGGTTCTATGATAGTCAACACCTACAGTGAAATAGTCACTGTTAGCAGTAAAACATCACTCACCAGAAACATGTCCTATTTAAAGCAGAATGTCTTTCAGTAAAGCCATTTGTCTCTTTCATGACTCCAATATGGATTTTTCAGTAGCTTTAGATATGCCAGTCAAGCAGAAGGGAACATAAAAATAAACTGAACTTAACTGTGTTCTCTGTCCCATATTAAACAATAAAACTGAATTATGCTTCCCTATATCTCCGACTTGCCCATAATCACTTTTATTTATGACATACATTTTGGAAAGGAATCCAAAATACATAAAATACATTCAAAGAATTAAATAGATGAAAACTTATTAGATTTTCATCATTATTTTTACTGTACATTTTTATATTTATGTTCTAAATTTTCATGTTGCATCCAAAGAGATTTTCTGTTATTAATGCCTGTCTCTACCTAATAAAATCACAGGAAAAGTCATCACTACTAGTCCAGTAGCCTTCCCCCTAAGCACAATTTGAATAATTTGAGGTACCTCACTATAATAAAATGCACGGATATAGGCTAATACCTTGTCTTTTAGAGAGATGCTCCCTGCTCAAATACAATTAATTGAAAAGGAGCCAAGAGCTTGTTATTCTTATTAGTTTGTTATTTTATTTATTTTAGCAGTTGTTTTCTAAATAACAAAACTATTTGAGGGGCGTACATTTCATGACACATACATGAATGTCAGAGGATAACTAAGGAGTGGATCCTTTACTTCTACTGTGGGTAGTTAGGCTTGGCAGAAAGGTATCTCTCCAGCCCTCAACTACAGTTTTATTTTATGGTTGCAGAACATGCCCAAGCAACAGTATATTTATGAGTAGATCATTAATGTTATCCTCTACTTGCTGTTAGCCTACGATAATCGTGAATCCTTTAATAATGAAACAAGTAGTTATTTGTTGTGGCCCCCAGAGGCTAAATAAATATTTGGATTCTTGGTCTCCAGCTGACAGTGCTGTTGGAGAAGGTCATGAGATCTGTAGAACATGGAGGCCTGCTGGAGAAAAATGGATGGCAGGACGTGGACCCTGCGATTTCATAGCTGGGCTCTACTTCTTGTTCACTGTCTGTTTCCCATGGTCTTAGTTAGGGTTATGTTGCTGTGATGAAACACCATGACCAAAAAACAAGGTGGGAAAGGAAAGGGTTTGAGCTTTCATTTCCACATTGTAGTCCATCACTGGAAGGAAGCCAGGATGGGAACTCAAGCAGGGCAGTAACCTGGAGCCAGGAGCTGATGCAGGGACCATGGAAAAGTGCTTATAAGCTTGTTTTTTATGGCTTTCTCAGCATGCTTTCACATAGAACCTAGGACTACCACCCCAGTCCCTTTCTCAGAAATACGTATTTTTGTTTTGTTCAGACTCTGCCATCTGTGTGGCCCTGGGTTTGGAGCTATCTGTTGGAGCACGGTGGGATCATTGTGGGAACACAGCTGAAGAGAATGTCTGCCCATCCTCAGAATCCACCAGTTTTAACTGAGAGTTGGTGCCCACGAAATCTATAGGGTTTGCTTCTGGGAATGTTTTAACTGCAGTAAATGCATGTCATCTACTTTACTGATGCCCACAGATCTTATTTGTTGAACCATCTTAGTTTCTTTTCTCTATCTATTACATGAGCATCTCTGCAAAGTCTATGATCTTTATTCCATGAGGTTATCTTGCAAAAGAATACAGGGTCATTGCTTTATCAAAGGTATGTGAGAAAGTACCTATTCTATTGGGTCACTATAAATATCAGAACTGTTACAGTGTTGTTTCAGAGAGCAGAAATTCTCAGTTTAGGATATATGGACAACCTTTACAAATGTAACCTCGGGATCTTTTCACTGTATTGACCATCCCATAATGTCTCAGCATCCTCATCAATGTAATGAAGCCTTGAGATTGTGTCTTATTATTCTACTGCTGTGAAGGGATGCTGTGATCAAGATAACTTATAGGAAAAATCATTTAACTGATGCTTACTTACAGTTTCAAAGGGTTAGTCCATGATCATCATGGTAGGATGAATGGCAGCAGGTAGACAGACATGGTTCTGTAGTAGCTAAGAGATTACATCAAGATCTGCAGACAGGAGGCAGAGGGGGGGGGAGGACCTGCAGAAGGCTTTTAAGACCTCAAAGTCCACCCCCACTTTGACTCACCTCCTCCAACAATGCCACATCTTCTTAAACCTTCCCAAATAGTTCACCAACATGAGCCTATGGAGGCCATTCTCATCCAACCACTACAGATAATTTCTCTTAAATGTCCTTCCCAGATTTCCAATTGTATTTATATAACTTCAGAAGTGACTGCACTCTTAGATTACATGTGACCAGAATGTTGCTGGGGTAAAATAAAGAGCACAAGAAATAGAGCCTGACTCTAGTCCTCACCAAGGCTCACAAGAACCTGAGAATGTCTAGCAACAAAACAGACCATAGATGGAGAAAAATAATGATTAGTAAGGTTTAAGGAAGGTGACAGAGTTTTATAATATGTGAATAATGCAGAATAACTCACATTGTACATCACTTAAATCTGCCCTCATCATTTCAACCAAAAGACTGTGTTTACTCTTCCTTCCGGTGAATGAATTATGATGGATAATGGGCTGTCAAATGATAGACGGCAAAACCCAACCTCATTCAGTACAAAAGCTTGCATAGGCCTAGGAAGTTAAACTTGCTAAAACAGCCTATCTGCGTTCGCCTTATATGATGACGTAAGGCAAACACAGGTTATACTAAGCATTGATGAAAAAATGAAAGATGAATGAAGATTATATAAATAAACGCCGTCTGCAAGTTTTAAAACCTATAATTAATTGTTGTACTAATACAGAAAATAATTTCCAAACCCTTCATTTTAAAACCTTTGAGACTTTTTGAACCTTTCTAAAATTTTTACTAACAAGCTTCTCTGATTGTTGGAAAGTGACACACTCAATGATTATGGACCAGAAGACATTCTGTTCCTTGCTATTTCAAAATGGTGTCTTATGTCATATAATCTATGCCAATTATGAATTGCAGCCTTCAAAATATCTCTTTAAATGTTTGTAAAAGGTGAACTGCAATATCAGCCCTCAGTTATAAATATATTAAATAATCCTACAGTACTTTATTTACTAAATATTTACAAGTTATGGATATAAAAAAGTTCAATGTTACATCTCCCAGATATTTGACTGTCAGTTTTCCTCTACATCCTTTTAGCCCATTTTTTTAATACTTTTTTTTTTCTTCAAGTTACATCTCAGTCACAAACCCTTCCCTATTCTCCCTTCCTATCCCACCCTTCCACCCTCTTCCCCCCAGCAGTTTCCCCTTTCAGTCCAACAGATGGTTCCTTCTCTTATAACAGTAAATACTATACAAAACAACAGATATAAATATGCCACATTTATGAGAGTTAAATGGCCCAGTATACCTTCCCAATGTCCAGTTTATACATATTTGGCCCCTGACTTTAACATTCTACTATCTAACCATCTCCATGAGTTTAAAGGTCTATATCTGACTTAACATTCATACTAACTTGCAACACACTTTTAAGAGTATCTTCTTAGATCTATAACACCCTCTTGATTCCTAAACAACTCAAAATTTAACTATGAGACTCTAGCTGTCTATTCTTCAACCACCTCAGAGACCTGAGAGGAATAAATATATCTGCTTATATAGGAAGTGCAGGGCCTGCAGCTTCCAAAACTAAGAAATGACATACCAGTGACTGCCTGGACAGTTCCCATTTTCTCTCCATACATTCCTGCATCAGTCTTCAGCCTTTGGGTCCTGTTTCTCTGACAGACATTTGTTGTAGAGCAGGGATTATGAAGGACTTACCTACCCTGTCTTGGCAGAGCTAGGCTGTCGACTTCCCTGCTACCAAGTTTTGTCCTTTTTGGACAGCAGTCTGTCTGCAGTTGGAGCAAGGGGTTTTTTCATGCCAAGAGATAGGCTTGCCGCTAATTCAACCATCTTACACTGGAGATTCTTCAATGCTTATCTTCTACTTGGAGTAGAATAGGGGGTGCTGTCAGGAGCTGATATGTCTCGATATCAAAAAAAAAGAAAATCTTAATTTAAGATAACATCTTTGAATGCCATATTCTGCAGATCTCTTGGGGTTTTTGAAGATGCCCTATCCATCTCTTGTATTTAGATAAGCAAATGTTGCTTGTCTCTTAACAATTTATTTACTGAGTAGTTCAGAGAATATCTGTGATAGACTGTCATAGTAGCTTACAAAGTGACATGTTTGCATGACTAGGAGTTTGTTTTACTTAACTATCCTAGACAGTTTTAGACGGTTGGTATCAAGAGGCCAGAGCTTCACATTTTATTTTTAAGTATCTCTAGGTATGATAACATACCTTTTAGCCCATTTTTAAAATTTTTTTCATGTCCTTACTTTCTTTTATTCCATGATCTGACTCTGAATCTTTTCACCCTGCCAGGCCTTTGAGGCTCACCCAGGTGCTTAGCAGAGCTCTGGGCCATCTCTGCTGGCTCTGTGTCTTCTAGCTGTCCAGACTCATCCTGGGGCAGGAACAAGTTTGGTAGGAATTTCAGTGTCCTCATGATGTGCTTGCTCTGCTTCATCACCTGTATGTCACCTCCCTAAACATCACAAGCTTTATCTTCATAATGACTAACTGGAAGGGAGGGCTAACTAAACCAAGTTAAAACTGAGAGTGTCACATTGTAAGAAGTACAGGAGACAGACAATGATGGTCTTAAATTTTCTAGCATTTCCTCTTCAAACAAACAAACAAACAAAAAAAAAACCCTCTATGATCCATCCATTGCCAGACAATCATGTGATTCCCACTATCACTGACAACCAGTTGTATTAGTCTAGTTGGAGTGGTATACCTAGATTCTGGGTTCGCTTTTGTTTTTCTGCTCCTTCTCACTCTTACTCCTGATGCCCAAACTTATCATTTCTATAACAGTTTCAATCACTGCTTCTCAACCTGAGGGTCACAACCACACAGGATGGCATATCAAATATTTTCATTACAATTCATTTACCGCTATGAAACAGCAATGAAACACTTTTAAGGCTGGGTGTCACCACAACATGAGGAACTCTGTTAAACTATTTCAGCATTGGGAAGGTTGAAAACTACTGTCCTATATTATAGCGCCAAACAGTCATTGAAGTTCTGTACTCTAACTAAAGAGTTTTCTGACAATTTGTACAAAGAATACAAGAAAAGTTTTGACTACCTAAAGTTGCAAAGTTGATCTCATATTTTTTCTGAGATTTGTTGACCTGGTGTTGTAGTTATATCTGTTTCAATTCTGTACCATGCATGTGTGTGTGTGTGTGTGTTTGTGTGTGTGTGTGTGTGTGTGTGTGTGTGAAAGAAAGAGAGAGAGAGAGAAGTTCTTTTTTTATATGACTTTTTAATGGTTCCAGACAACTTGTTAGAAATACTTCTTTCTCAACGTGATACTTTGCAAATGTCTTAAAGTTCAGGTGCATGTGTGGTTTGAGTATCTGTGTGTTTGGTGAGGGGGCTTTTATGTGTGTGCATGTGTACACCTGAATGAATCTTTTATTTGCTTGATATAATTATATGTTGACTTAATTAATGTAGCTATAGAGTAAGTTTGAAATCAAGTAGAATTGTTCCTCCAAATTACATCTTATTCAGAGTTGTTTTTATATTCTATATCTTTTGTATTATCATAGAAATTTCAGAATTTTCCTTGACAAATTCTGCTAGAAATCATGCTATAGCTTTCACTAAGATGAGATTGAAGCTATAGCTTAATTTAGGAATTACTGTCATCTTTAAAATATTGCTTATTGTTAAGCAATATTCCAAATATTAAACTGAAGCTCATCAAAAAATAAATTATTTTACTTTAAAAATTTTATCATAGGAAATGACAAGCTACAGACTAAAATTTTTGAATCATATATTTGACAAAGAATCCATGTCTATAATATATAAAGAACCCTTGGAATCAACTGACAAGAAAATAACACACTTTTTAACTTTGTAAAAGTGTTGAATAGAAACTCCACTATGTGCTATCTCTCTCTCTCTCTCTCTCTCTCTCTCTCTCTCTCACACACACACACACACACACACACACACACACACACACAAATAAATTCACCATCCTTAGTCATTTTAAGGTAAAAATTACAATCTAAATGAAATTTCACAATAGACATATTATGATGACAAACTGCATGCAAGGAGACTAGAGTTATTCTGTTTCTGGGAAGTGAGAATGACACAACCTCATGAAAATTTGTTTGGCAGCTTCTTCTTCTTCTTCTTCTTCTTCTTCTTCTTCTTCTTCTTCTTCTTCTTCTTCTT